>CM075965.1:281762-495189 GCA_038048745.1 Coluber constrictor foxii | reverse complement strand
TCGTTGAATTATGTTTTCTGCATTTGTTGAAGTCGCCTCTGATGCAGAATTGGCAGCTACTAAATGTGGGAGGCCTTGGAAGGGAACATTTTGTAAATAAGGCGCTGAGTTCTCTCTGGAAGCTTTTAAAAAGTCAGGACTGGGAGTGGAAAAATAATTGTTTTGTTTGGAACTGGATCCGCCCTCTTTTTTTAAATTATTATTTTTGATGTCTTGTTTTGATGGGATCTAAATGCCTCTTCCTCCTCCTGATTTAATCAGGGACATCTCAGCTTCTGTTCTGACTGTAGAAGTAACCTGAATTATTTTTGAGTTGGGATTGGGAAATCAGCTGATTTTCAAAGGTGATTTACAAGCCTGGCTTAAAGAGGGAGAGATACCCCATGACTAAATTAATGCAGCTATGATTGGTTTCAAGATACTGTCATTTAAATAAATCTGACTTATTTTATTTTATTTATTTATTTATTAAATCTGTATATACCGCCCTTCTCCCGAAGGACTCAGGGCGGTGAACTGCCGAAGGTTAAAAGACAATATAAAAGTTAAGATAGTTTAAAACATAATTAAATCAATTTTGGCTTCCCAATTGAAACCCCTCATCTATAAAATTTAAAATTAACCCATTAAAAACCTTTTAAGCCAGCCCAGCTTGCTGAAATAAAAAAGTCTCAGGGCCTTCCGGAAAATATGGAGATCCGGGATCAGTTGTATTCCTGGGGGTAGCTCGTTCCAGAGGGCGGGAGCCCCCACAGAGAAGGCTCTCCCCCTGGGGGCTGCCAGCCGACATTGCCTGACCGACCCTGAGGAGACCCTCTCTGTGAGAGAGTATTGGCCGGTGGGAGGTTATCGATGGCAGAAGGTGGTCTCGTAAATACCCATGGAGCGCTTTAAAGATGAGAACCAATACCTTGAAGCGCACCCGGAAGACCACTGGAAGCCAGTGGCAACTCGCTCAGGAGAGGTGTTACATGGGAGCGCCATGTCACTCCCATAATCACCCGCGCAGCTGCATTCTGACCAGGTGAAGCCTCCGAGTGCTCCTCAAGGGGAGCCCCATGTAGAGAGCATTACAGTAGTCCAGGTGAGAAGTGACAAGGGCTTGAGTGACTGTGCATAAGGAGTTCCTTGATAGGTTGCTGGTTTGGAAGCTTTCAGCTTGGAGCTATTATCAAATTCATAGCGGCATCGATTTCAATTTACATTAGGAGTTGTGTTAACTGGGCTTCACCAACACAACTGGACCTGTCATGGAAGTACAGAAGAGAAGAGAAGAGAAGAGAAGAGAAGAGAAGAGAAGAGAAGAGAAGAGAAGAGAAGAGAAGAGAAGAGAAGAGAAGAGAAGAGAAGAGAAGAGAAGAGAAGAGAAGAGAAGAGAAGAGAAGAGAAGAGAAGAGAAGAGAAGAGAAGAGAAGAGAAGAGAAGAGTTGTAAGGGACCTTGGAGGTCTTCTAGTCCAACCCCCTGCCCAGGCAGGAAACCCTACACCACTTCAGACAAAGGTGGTCCATCCTCTTCTTAAAAACTTCCAGTGTTGGATCATTCACAACTTCGGCAGACAAGTTGTTCCACTGATTAATTGTTCTAATTGTCAGGAAATTTCTCCTCAGATCTAAGTTGTTTCTCTCCTCGATTAGTTTCCACCCGTTGCTTCTTGTCCTGCCCTCAGGTGCTTTGGAGAATAGCTTGACTCCCTCTTCTTTATGGCAGCCCCTGAGATATTGGAACACTGCTATCCTGTCACCTCTAGTCCTTCTTTTCATTATCTTATCATATCAAAAAGTTTAACGAAAGCCTTCAGCTGCATAGAAAACCACTTCATTTCTTCAGAATGCAGGGCATTCTGTATGATAACTCTTACCTATACTACAGGTAGTCCTTAACTTATGACCGTTCATTTCGTGGTTGGTCCTTTTTTGTGGAACATCATTTCCCCTGAGGTATGGTTGGCACCCACTCTGCTGCTTTTCTGAACAGTCCTAAAAACATTGCTTTGTCAACAAGTTCGGGACCGATTAGATTGTGTTGTTGCTGCCATGGATGATGCAGTAGGTTTTTTAAAAAAACAGTTTTATTATACAATGGATTCTTTTTTTTTTAATGTTGTAAGCCATCCAGAGTCACCCATGTGTGAGTTGGGTAACTATTTTTTATTTGTTTTTATTTAGTATTAAATTTGTGTGCCACCCATCTCATCTAGAAATTACTCTATAAGTCTGTTAAATAATGCATAGCAATACTGCTTAGACTTATATACTGCTTATATAAGTCATATATAAGGTTTATATAAGTCTTAGACTTATATGCCACTTCACAGTACTTTACAGCCCTCTCTAAGTGGTTTACAGAGTCAGCCTCTTGCCCCCAACAATCTGGGGCCTCATTTTACCCACCTCGGAAGGATGGAAGGCTGAGTCAATCTTGAGCCTGGTGAGATTCGAACTGCCAAATTGCAGGCAGCCGGCAGGCAGCAGGAATAGCCTGCAGTACTGCATTCTAACCACTGCACCACTGGAATGAATGAATGAATGAATGAATGAATGAATGAATGAATGAATGAATGAATTTATTTATTTATTTATTTATTTATTTATTTATTTATTTATTTATTTATTTATTTATTTATTTATTTCTTAGATTTGTATACCGCCCTTCTCCTTGCGGACTCAGGGCGGTGGACAGCCAAATAAAAACAATACACAAAAGTTAAAATTTCTTAAAAAAGCATATAACTCTGGCTAAGAAATTAAAACCATTAAATATTAAAATACCCAACCATAAAATACAAATCTTTAAAAATTTAAAAACTTTAAGGGGGTCAGGCTAGACCAGCAAGCCGAAAGAGATGGGTTTTCAGGGCCCGACGAAAAGTCCGGAGGTCGGGAATTCTTCTCAGTTCTGGAGGGAGATCGTTCCAGAGGGTGGGGGCTGCCACAGAGAAAGCCCTCCCCCTGGGGTCGCCAGCCGACATTGTCTGGCTGACGGCACCCTGAGGAGACCCTCTCTGTGGGAGCGCACCGGCCGGTGGGAGGCTATTGGTGCAGAAGGCGGTCCCGTAAGTACCCTGGTCCTAAGCCATGGAGTGCTTTAAAGGTGGTCACCAACACCTTGAAACGCACCCAGAAGTCCACCGCAGCCAATGCAGCTCGCGCAGGAGAGGTGTCACGTGGGAGCGTCCCGTCGCTCCCTAATTCCCCGCGCGGCTGCATTCTGCACCAGTTGGAGCCTCCGGGTGCACCCCAAGGGGAGCCCCATGTAGAGAGCATTGCAGTAGTCCAGGCGAGAGGTGACGAGTGCCTGAGTGACTGTGCGTTAGGGAGTCCCGATCTAGAAAGGGCCGCAACTGGCGTATCAGGCGAACCTGATAAAAAGCTCCCCCTGGCCACAGCTGTCGTGTGATCCTCCAAGACAGCCGTGGGTCCAGGAGGACGCCCAAGTTGCGTACCCTTTCCGTGGGAGTCAATGATTCACCCCCAATAACCAGCGATGGTGTCAGCTGGCTATATCGGGACGCCGGCAGCCACAGCCACTCGGTCTTGGAGGGGTTGAGTCGAAGCCTGTTTCTCCCCATCCAGGCCCGCCACGGCTTCAAGGCACTGGGACATCACTTCCACGGCATCGTTGGGGTGGTCTGGGGTGGAAATGTACAGCTGCGTATCATCAGCGTACTGATGGAACTCCACCCCAAAACCACGGATGATCTCACCCAGGGGCTTTACATAAATGTTGAACAGGAGGGGCGAGAGGACCGATCCCTGCGGCACCCCACACACCAGGCGCCTCGGGGTCGACCGCTGCCCCCCTGTCAACACAGATTGCGACCGGTCGGAGAGGTAGGAGGAGAACCACCGTAAGACGGTGCCTCTCACCCCCAGTCCCTCCAACCCGGCGCAACCATGATACCATGGTCGATGGTATCAAAAGCCGCTGAGAGGTCTAATAACACCAGGATAGAGGAATAACCCCTACCCCGGGCCCGCCAGAGATCATCCACCAACGCGACCAATGCCGTTTCGGTGCTGTAACCAGACCTGAAGCCGGACTGGAGCGGGTCTAAATAGACAGCTTCATCCAGGTACCGAGGGAGCTGCCATTCAACCACACTCTCAACAACCTTCGCTAAAAAGGGAAGGTTGGAGACTGGACGATAGTAGCTAAAATAGCCGGGTCCAGGGAGGGCTTCTTGAGGAGGGGCCTCACCACCGCCTCCTTCAAGGCGGCCGGTAGGGCACCCTCACTCAAAGAAGCATTTATAATCTCCTGGAGCCAGCCTCGTGTAACCTCCCGGGAGGCCAGCACCAACCAGGAGGGACACGGGTCCAATAAACATGTGGTTGCGTTCAGTCTCCCAAGGTCCTGTCCACGTCCTCGGGAGCCACAGGATCGAACTCAGCCCAGATAACACTCTCAAGACCTGCCTCGGTCACCTCGCCCGAACTAACCCAGTCGGCGGCCATGAATGAATGAATGAATGAATGAATGAATGAATGAATGAATGAATGAATGAAAAAAGGAATGAAAAAAGGAACTCCTGAAGGGATGTATGGACAGACATGATAGAAGAAGTGCAGGTAAGTAATCCTTGATTTACAATGGTTCATTTAGTGACTCTTCGAAGTTACAATGGCACTGAAAAAACTGACCTATGACCCTAAATTCTTGGACTTGGACTTTCTTTTCGGCGGGGAAAACCTGGAAGCTTTCAGATTCGGGTTTCCCGGATGTGCCAATATGACATCTCTAATAAAATGGAACTTTGAGGAATTTCAAGCCTCGGAGTTTTCTTCGTTGGGTGTTACTTGGAACCCTGGCAAAAAAAGTCCTAAAATGGTGCAAAATTCATTTAACAAATGTTCCACTTAGCAACAGAAAAATGTTGGGCTCAGCTGCGGTTATAAGTCGAGGACTATCTATATATCAATAGAGACAGTGGCGGGCGAACCGGTTGTTAACTTTCTGAGCATTTTGCCAAACTGGTTGTTGGAAGAAATAATTGGGGCAGAGAAGCGGTTGTTAAATGACTTGAATCCCACCACTGATAGAATGATAGAAGCTGAAGTAGTTCACCAGGAGAGAAGAATGTTATGAATGATGTTGATGTAAATAAGAATGTGTTCATCTTTATGTATGGAACAAAACTATGAAACTGACCCTTTCTTCCCCTTTCAAAGAAAACTTCTATAAAATGATCTACCGTTGGTATCTCCCCCCCCACCAGAATTGCTGAGATGTCCCCAGGGTCCTCTGATAGATGTTGGAAATGTAGGTCGGCCAAAGGTACTTTCTTCCACCAGTGGTGGACCTGTCCGTCAACTAGACGCTATTGGAGGAAAATAAAACAGTGGCTGTTTGAAATAACAGGTGTGAGCTTCCCCTTTATCCAGACCTCTACTTGCTTGGAATAAGACCAGACTATATGATAACAAAGATTGGTATATATTTGTCCATGTCTCAACAGCGGCGAGAATGGCATTTGCCCAACTGTGGAAAGATGTAGATACGCCTCCTGATCATCTGATAATAAACAAGATTCTCCGATGTGCTGAGATGGATAGATTAACGTATATTTAAAAGACAAGAAAGATTCAATATATAATAGAAGTTGGGACAAATGCTTTGTCTGGCTCAAAAGAAGGTTAAACCTAGGAAAGGGGTGACAAGATCGTCTATTTAGATTAATTAGATATTTATTAGGCTATATGATTTCTTAAAATTTCGACAAAAACAGGCTAATTCTTTCGTAGATAGTTAGTAGAAATTGACTCTATTGAAATGTTTGGTTTGGATGACACTAGTTATTATTAATTGGAGAGTGAGCTTAACTCTCAGTTAGTCATGTTTGTCGTTTCGTTTTAGGTCTTGTGTTTATGTGTTTCTACATTTCACCATTTATATTGTTTTTTCAATGTTTACTTTGTGTTAATTTTAATGTAAATATTTAATAAAGATTTATATATATATATAAAAAAGAATGTGTTCATCTTTGTCTGATAATAATGACTTAATTTTGGTGTGTGTCCCCTTGCTTTTAATGTCTTTGTCTTAGTGTTTCTGATTTTTTTCTGCCCTATGATCCCCCCCTAAAAAATATGTAATGGAATTACACATAAATGCTCTGGCTAAAAAATTAATTTTAGCTGTCCACAGTTTTCCATTTGCCTTCCTTCCTGCTTCATGCTTTTATTTCTGTCAAGTCTTGGGGTTTTTTCCCCACTGTGTTTTGATGTTCTATTAGTGGTAAACAAATTACTACAGGTGTTCTAATTGAGAGGAAATAAATCCCTAATAAACTCGGTGAACCTTGTTTTTTGCTCCTTCGTGTCAATTTGAGAGAATGACAGGACCAAATTCTGGTCCAAATTCAATAAAAATTGAA
The DNA here is from genome assembly GCA_038048745.1 of Coluber constrictor foxii. Classification (NCBI taxonomy): domain Eukaryota; kingdom Metazoa; phylum Chordata; class Lepidosauria; order Squamata; family Colubridae; genus Coluber; species Coluber constrictor. Next base: position 488,814 of record CM075965.1, on the reverse strand, counting down.
GTCTAAAAGATTTCAAATATCTGGTATTTTAATTACCAGTCAATTCCTCAACAGGGGGTGCTGTAAATATTGCTTGTGTCTTTTGCCAGTTAAATTGGTTTTAATACTATGCTTGGCTCATGTTTTCTTTTGGGGGAGGGGAGAATGATGTGATATTTGCTAATTTAACAACACCATAAAGTTCTCGTTTTGCAGATGGTAGCATTCCTCCCACCCTTGGTGGGGATTTTTTTAAAACCAAAATGGGCATCCATTTTGAGTATTTGCAACCACAACAGAGGTGAGTCCATCACCAGACCAATTCTCTCTCACATAACAAGGAAGGAAGGAAGGAAGGAAGGAAGGAAGGAAGGAAGGAAGGAAGGAGGGAGGAGGGAGGGAGGGAGGGAGGGAGGGAGGGAGGGAGGGGAGGGAGAGGAGAGGAGAGGAAAGGAAAGGAAAGGAAAGGAAAGGAAAGGAAAGGAAAGGAAAGGAAAGGAAAGGAAAGGAAAGGAAAGGAAAGGAAAGGAAAAGAGGGGGGAGGAAAGGAAGGAAAGGAAAGGAAAGGAAAGGAAAGGAAAGGAAAGGAAAGGAAAGGAAAGGAAAGGAAAGGAAAGGAAGAAGGGAAGGGAAGGGAAGGAGGAAGGAAGAAGAAGAGGAGAGGAGAGGAGAGGAGAGAAAGGAAGGAAAGGACAAGGAAAGAAAGGAAAGGAAAGGAAAGGAAAGGAAAGGAAAGGAAAGGAAAGGAAAGGAAAGAAGGAAAAGAGGAGGAGAAAAGGAAAGGAAGGGAAGGGGAGGGGAGGGGAGGGGAGGAAGGAAGAAGAAGGAAGGAAGGAAAGGAGGGAGGGAAGAGGAGGACAAGGAAGAGAAAGAAAGAGAAGAGGGAGGGAGGGAAGGAAGGAGAGCTCAGGGTGGAACTGTAGTATCGTTGCTCTCCGGCCTTAATAGTTTTCTTGAAGACTGTTTTCTTACCCTACCTAGGTAACCATCATCAGTGCACTGATGATGTTACCTGGTTGAGTAATGAAACATCTGCATGTAAATAACCAAGCCCAGAAGTGCAAGGGCTCCACAAATAAAATGTTAACATTATGCACATCCTCCAGCTGAAATACTTTGTCAGTCCCAAAATGAAATTTCTGCGTTCAAGGCAAGTGTATTGATAGATAATAGATAGAGATGGCATCCATTTTTCCCACTATTAATTGCTCCCATCAGTGGGAATGCAGTATAAAAAAACCTGGTCTGATTGGAAGCCTTGCTAGAGCTTCAGCTGCCTCGGGGCTGCTGGTATAGGAAGTTTTTGACCTTGGATTATCTGATTTAAAGTCTCCTGAAATAACCAGCTATTGACATCCATAGAAAGTCCCAAGCACTGTGCTGTATGTTCCCCAGAGATCCTGGAACCTACATAAGGATGTGTAGATCTGAAAAGCCTTGGATTGGTCATGAGTCAACGTAGTTATGGAGGAATAAACCCTGGGATTGCTGGAGGTTTTACATCTAAGCCACAAGCTTTAAACTCCCGGAATTACTCCAAGAATTCTTGTGTTCACATAACGTATCTGCTTGAGTCAATTGCTACTCTGGGGGAATTGGTAGGTGTGCCGCAGTGATTATTATTCTATTCTATTTATTATTATTATTCTATTCTATTCAGGGGTGAAATGTAAAATGTGTTACTACCATTTCTGTGGGCGTGGCTTGGTAGGGGATGTGGGTAATGTGACTGGGTGGACATGGCCAATTTTTAAAAAAAACTTTTCAAAGCATTTTTTCTAATATTAATATTATCCGGTCTGGCAAAAGTGGTATAATTGGTTAGAGGGAAGTAAAAAAAAAGAGAAGGAGAAAGAAAGAAAAATTAAATAAAAGAAAAGATATCAATAGAGTAAAATAAATTTTTACATCAAATGAAATTTAAGGAAGAGACATCAGATATCAATAAAATAATATCATTAGATAAGGTGAGAGAAATAATGTCTACTGAAGAATATAGGATATTGATATTGTAACAATTCAGATATTATAGGTAGATGTCATTAAGATGATGGCTGTTGTATGTTACTTTACTTGTATTTATAAATGTATTTTGTGGTTTCTTAAATTAATAAAAATTTAAAAATTTAAAAAGAAAAAGAAAAAGAAAAGCCTCTGCCGATCAGGCAACTCAACTGGGATCGTCAGAGGCTTTTCAAAGCACTTTTTTTTGCAACCTCTTTGAAAAAAATGCTTTGAAAAGCCCTTAGGATCCCAGCTGAGCCGCGGGATCATCAGAGGCTTTTTTTTTTACTTTTAAAAGCATTTTTTCGTCGGAAGAGGTTGTAGAAAAAATGCCTTTAAAAGTTAAAAAAAAAAGCCTCCGATGATCGTGCGACTCAGCTGAGCATGGTGGAGCGGGGGTGCAGGGTTTTTTGCTACTGGTTCTCCGAACCACTCGCCGCCATCGCTACTGAATCGGGTGATCCGGTACGAACCGGGAGCATTTCACCCCTGGTTGCCCCCAGTTTGCACTAGTTCTATACAACCGGTAGTAAAACCGGCAAGAGGCCCCACTCACCGACGTCATCAAAATGCTTCTGTGCACGGCCCCATTGCAAACCGGTAGTAAAGATAAGTAGAACTCACCCCTGGTGTGCAGGTGGCTGAGATGCAATGCCTAGCAGATCTTGGGGCAGTTAGTCTCTCTCTCTCTCTTTTAATAGTTTATAGTATGAAATACAAAAACAAATTGTAGGGGAGGGAAAGGGAAGAGTATAGAAAAGAAGGGGAAAGGAAAGCAAAGGCATTGACTTCCGACTCCCTTTGGTACAGTTCAGTAGTGGGTTTCAATTTAGTTTGCTATCAGTTTGCTCGTTCGCACATGTGCGCACACAACACTTCTGCACATGTGCAGAAGCGTCCGGGTGGATGGGTGGAGCCTCCCACCGCCGCTACCAGTTCGCCTGATCCAGGGTGAACCAGTACTAACTCGCTATTGGTACAGTTAGAATAAGATAATAGCATCAAACCGCAACTTTTTACTTTTACGTACTAATATAAACTAGCCATTTCTGTAACAACAAACCCGTCTAATCGGTAAAACCCAAAATCAAAGTTTCATTTTTTTCTCCCCCACCTCAAGCACAAAGCCCAGAAGTGGTTGAAACAAAACTAATTGTGTGTTCTTTTCTTTAATCAGAGCAGTCAATTTAGCCATCTCTGCTAACTACCTCAACTTTTGCAGCCATTTTTTCCACTCCTGGGGTGGAGTTCCTCAACCTTGAAAGCTTTCAGGTATGTGGTTTCCAACTCTGCTGGGTGGGGAATTCTGGGAGTTGGAGTCCAAATATCTGAACGCTGCCGAGGTTGAAAAACAAACTAAAGTGGGAACGGTTGGATGACCACTGGGTAACTTTCTATTCACTATATTCTAAAAGATATTCTAAAAGCAACTATATTCTGAAGGCAGGAAATACCTCCATCTGGAGAGAATACAAGGTCAACATAATCTCCTTTGATACTCTAAGTGACTCCCTAACTTGTCAGAAGAAAAGGGAGCATCTTCATGAAACATTGTTAAAGGTGATTAGGCCAGAGAATAGCACCTGGATGGGAAGCAAATATCAAAAGAAGAATTTGTACTTTAGCCAGTTACAGAAGAATAATGAATGTTTGGCAAGGATAATGTAAAACTTAGTAATTAGGAGATGTCAATTAAAAATAACAAATGTATGTTAACCATATATGGAAAGTTGCTGTGTTAGCAGAATCCTTTGTTTAGAAAAGTATATAATGTGTCATACAAGCATGGAGACTTTACTCCAAGCTAAGATTGGAAACCTAGCTTGAGTCTTTGCGCAAATAAACTCTTCTCTGGCTGACCCAGGAATGTTGCTTGGTCACTTCATTCCATAACAAAACAAACCGAGAATCGAAAAACTTTGAGGGCACAAAAAGGGAGAGAAAGACAGTTAAGGCAGGCAACAGAGGTGATATAGGTTTTCAAAATTCTATTACGTTACCTTATTAGCAATAAGAAGATTAGCATTAATCAGATAGCATCCCAGAAATGCTAGTGGCTGTTGTTTCCCCAGCTTGCCAGTCTTTTGAGCTTGCCAATTATCTTGAAAAACACTCAAAGCAGCGTTGCATATGTGGTGCAAAAGAGCCCTTCCCAATCACGCGTAAAACAGAGAGAAATCTAGTTCTCGTTGTGTATTAGCACAGAATGGCTTGCTGAGTTGGTGGTGCATTATATTCAGAGTTGGAAGGGACCTTGGAGGTCTTCTAGTCCAACCCCCTTCTCAGGCAGAAGACCCTCTACCATTTCCAACAAATGAAAACCTCTTCTTAAAAATTCCCAGTATTGGATCACCCACAATTTCTGGAGGCAAATCATTCCACTGTTCTCACTGTCAGGAAATTTCTCCTTAGTTCTAGGTGGCTTCTCGCTTAGTTTCGATCTGTTGCTTCTTCTCCTGCCGTTGGGTCCTTTTGGAGAATAGGTGTCTACCAGGGGTGAAATCCAGCAGGTTCTGACAGGTTCTGGAGAACCCGTTAGCGGAAATTTTGAGCAGTTCGGAGAAGCGGCAAATACCACCTCTGGCTGGCCCCAGAGTGGGGTGGGAATAGAGGTTTTGCAATATCCTTCCCCCTGGAGTGGGGTGGGAATGGAGATTTTACATTATCCTTCCCCTGCCATGCCCTCCAAGCCACACCACAAAACCAGTAGTAAAAAAAACCTTGGATTTTACCACTGGATGACACACACACCCTCTTCCCTGTGGCAGCCACTCAAATATCAAAAGACGTCTATCATGTCACCCCTAATCCTTGTTTTCATTAAACTAGACATACCCAGTTCCTGCAACCGTTCTTCATATGTTTTAGCCTCCAGTCCCCTATTCTTCTTTGTTGCTTTTCTCTGTGCTCTTTCTAGTGTCTCAACATCTGTTTTATATCATGGCGATGCTAGATTACTATGAGGTATGCTACTAGCCTAAATATCTGGAATGTTTCTTGTTCTTTAGATGAAAGGGAAGATGAATAAGATGAATTTAATGTCTCTGCAAAGCTTAGGTGTATATACCAAACACCTATCTTCCCCTGGAGATTTCTAAGTCTGCAGCCTATTTTCTGGAGATCTCTCCTAGGTATCATTTAAGAGACAGGTACTAAGGCCCTAGAGATTCCCAGCTGCGCTTCATTTCTGATTTAAAAAACCAAAAATAAGCAGAACTTCATGCTTTGTGTCCTGAGCTGTCAACCAGATGCAGAGGAAACATAGGACTCCCCCCAAAAATAATTTGGTTTCTACTCTGCACTCCTTCCTTTGTGAAAGCACAAGAAGTTGCTACAAGGGCATGTTGGAGGAGCCAAAAAAAAAATTAACATAACAATTCCAACCATTCCATGAACCCCAATTTGAATAAGGCAGTTTTGACCATTATCTTGACATTTTAAAACCTATTTATTCTTGAAGACATGAAAGGTAAAGAATATTTCCAATCCGAATATTGGAATGCAAAGAAAGTAGAAAAGGGGTGAGAAGCAAAATGATTTTAAAAAAAATATTGTAAGATGCCCAGAATTGCTTTGTAGAATAAGAGGGCCAGCATATAAGTGTAATAAATAAATAGATACGCCCCCAAATCCCCAATATATTTCAGTTTTTTAAAAACGAAAAACATGGTTTAAAAAAGTAAAATTCATCTTCCCTTCCTATTCATATATATCTACATCCACAGACCATAATTTATATATTTGGTTTAGTTTAGCTATCAATGGTGAAAAAAGTAAGGTTTTACATTTAGGCAAGAACAACAAAATGCACAGGTAAGTATATGTGGTACCTTGCTCAATAGTAGTAACTGTGAGAGGGATCTTGGTGTCCTAGTGGACAACCATTTAAATATGAGTCAGCCGTGTTAACAGCTGCCAAAAAAGCCAACACAGTTCTGGGCTGCATAAATAGAGGGATAGAATCAAGATCACGCGAAGTGTTAATACCACTTTATCATGCCTTGGTAAGGCCACACTTGGAATACTGCATCCAGTTTTGGTCACCCTGATGTAAAAAAGATGTTGAGACTCTAGAAAGAGTGCAGAGAAGAGCAACCAAGATGATTAGGGGACTGGAGGCTAAAACATGAAGAATGGTTGCAGGAACTGGGTGTGTCTAGTTTAATGAATAGAAGGACTAGGGGAGACGTGATAGCAATGTTCCAATATCTCAAGGGTTGCCACAAAGAAGAGGGAGTCAAATTGTTCTTCAAAGCCCCTGAGGATAGGACAAGAAGCAATGAGTGGAAACGAATCAAGGAGAGAAGCAACTTAGAACTAAGGAGAAATTTCCTGACAGTGAGAACAAATAATCAGTGGAATAACTTGCCTCCAGAACTTGTGAATGCTCCAACACTGGACATTTTTAAGAAGATATTGGATAACCATTTGTCTGAAATGGTGTAGGGTTTCCTGCCTAAACAGGGGGTTGGATTAGAAGACCTCTAAGGTCCTTTCCAACTGTTATTTTATTCTATCAGTCTCACCCAAGCCTTCCCTTTCCAATGTTCAAATAATAATAACTGGGTGTCACTTTCTATTTAAATTCTAAAAACTGTATTCCAGATATCTAAACAAGGGATCTGAAGACTAAATCATGGGACGAACAGTTAAGGGAACTTGGTATGTTTAGCCTAATGAAGAGAAGGCTTACTTGTGATACGATAGTTGTCTTCTAGTACTTGAGGGGCTGTCACGGAGAAGAGTGGGGGGTCAACCTATTCTCCAAAGCACCTGAGGGCAGGACAAGACGTTCCTCAGAGGGAGATTTCCAACCTGGAAATTAGGAGAAATTCCCTGATGGTGAGAACAGTGGAATGATTTGTCTCAAGAAGTTGTGGGTTCTCCATCACTGAAGGTTTTAAGAAGAGATTGGACGGCCATTTGTAAAGAATGGTATAGATCCATGATGGTGAACCTTTAGCACGCATGCCGGAAGTGGCACGCAGAGCCGTCTCTCCGGGCATGCCAGCTGTCACCCGTTGCTCTTCTGCATACCAGTGTCATGTGGCCAGCTGGCCTTTGCATGCACATGCGTGCCAGAAACCGGAAGAGCAGATGACCAGCGCACATGCACATGCCGGAAACTGGAAGCTCAGCTGCAGGCTACTTCTGCTGACTGCCGGCTGCCTGCAATTTGGCAGTTCAAATCTCACCAGGCTCAAGGTTGACTCATCCTTCCATCCTTCCGAGGTCAGTATATAGGCTGACTCTGTAAACCGCTTAGAGAGGGCTGTAAAGCATTATAAGTACATATGCCTAAGTGCTATTGCTATTGTTGGTAAGGTCCCCTCTGAAATCTGTGATTTTTTTAAAAACAATAATCTTAGGTTGATTAAAATCACGAGTTAAGCCAGGGGTCAGCAACCTGCGACTCTGGAGCCGCATGTGGCTCTTTCACCCCTCTTCTGTGGCTCCCTATCACTCAAAATATGTGTCACAACCGCCAATGTGCGACACCCACTGGCACGCAATTTATTGAGCTTTTCAACCCCCAGTAGGCCAACCATGGATAAATCCAAGAAAAGAAAAGTTTCAGAAGAAAACAGAACATTTAATTCAACTACATATGCTAGTTTTGTGGCCGCTCAAGAAATAGTCAGGCACGGGAAGGGTTTTGTGGCTCCCGGTGTTTTCTTTTCTGTGGGAAACGGGTCCAAATGGCTTTTTGAGCGTTTAAGGTTGCAAACCGCTGAGTTAAGCTAAGAAAGTGCCGTTAAGGGATTTCCTGGGGCCTCTTTTTAAACCCATACCCAGATTAAGAAGGTTTTAAAAAAAAACAGTCAATTGCTCAAATATTGTTAACACTTCCCTCCTTTTTTTCTTTCATCTTTTCTCTCATCTCAACATTTTATTTCTCCAATGGGGGCTAGCCCCATTCCAGGTTGACCCATTTTTTTCAAGCTTAAGCGCGTCGTAGGATATTAAAACTTTGTTGCTCTCCAAAGAAGCTGTGGACGCTCCTGTAAATTTCAGTCGCTTTGTGATGAATGTAAAGACTTCATAGCGTATGTTAGCAACAGCTGTGAAAACCCACAGCTCTGACATCGGTTTAAACAAATTAATTCTGTCTTTACCAACATATGTTAATCACAAAGGCAATGTATGCTTCCGTTAGAGGCAGCCTGGACCACACAGTTTCAAACCCCAAATTGAAATGCATGCCTATGGCACATGTGCCCAAAGCAGGGGTGAAATCCAGCAGGTTCTGGCAAGTTCTGGGAAACCGGTAGCAGAAATTTTGAGCAGTTCGGAGAACCGGCAAATACCACTTTTGGCTGATCCCAGAGTGGGTTGGGAATGGAGATTTTGCAATATCCTTCCCCCAGGAGTGGGGAGGGAATGGGGATTTTGCAGTATCCTCCCCCTGCCATGCCCACCAAGCCACACCATGCCCACCAAGCCATGCCAACAGAACTGGTAGTAAAAAAAAAATTGGATTTCACCACTGGCCCAAAGCGGCTTGCGAAGCCATGTCACCCAGCACATGCAGCCTTGCCTGTTTGTCTTCCAGGTTTCTGGTGTGCATGCACACATGACAATTAGCTGTCCTTTCTGCTCGGCACTGCTGAAAACTGGTGTGTACATGCACTCTGGCCAGCAGGTTGTCGGGTGCACATGCACGCTAGAACCCAGAAGTTCAGCTTTTCCAGGGCACGGCTCAGATGAGCACATGCGCACTTGTGATGTTTCTGCATGACCTTTTCGACACTTGGTGCTGAAAAGGTTCACCATCACTGGCATGGAGCTTATTGAGCATGCACCCACATGTATACACACACACACACACATTTTTCTTAAAAATAAAATAAAATAAAATAAAATAATGGAATGGAATGGAATGGAATGGAGTGGAGTGGAGTGGAGTGGAGTGGAGTGGAGTGGAGTGGAGTGGAGTGGAGTAGAGTAGAGTAGAGTAGAGTAGAGTAGAGTAGAGTAGAGTAGAGTAGAGTAGAGTAGAGTAGAGTAGAGTACAGTAGAATAGAATAGAATAGAATAGAATAGAATAGAATAGAATAGAATAGAATAGAATAGAATAGAATAGAATAGAATACATTCATCAAGAATAATAGAATAGAATAGAATAGAATAGAATAGAATAGAATAGAATAGAATAGAATAGAATAGAGAATACATTCATCAAGAATAGAATAGAATAGAATAGAATAGAATAGAATAGAATAGAATAGAATAGAATAGAATAGAATAGAATAGAATAGAATAGAAAATACATTCATCAAGAATAGAATAGAATAGAATAGAATAGAATAGAATAAAAAAACTAAAATAAAATATAATAGAAAAGAAAAGAAAACTAATGGAAAAGAAAAAAATAGAATAGAAATAAAATAAAATAAAAATATGAAAAAATAAAATTAAAATAATAAAATAATAAAAACATAAAACATAAGAAAAGAAAACAATATAATAAACTAAAATAAAATATAAACTAAAACTAAACTAAACTAAACTAAACTAAACTAAACTAAACTAAAATAAAATAAAATAAAATAAAATAAAATAAAATAAAATAAAATAAAATACTTGTTGATTTTACTCGGTTAGTCATTGCCAGCTATAGGGAATGGTGCTCATCTCTGTTTCAAGGCTGTTGAGCCAGCACCATCTGAAGACACTTCCGTAGGCAGCATGACGTTACGGAGTGCTGTTACCTTCCCACCAAAGTGGTACCTATTTATCTGCTTACATTTGCATGCTTTCAAACTGCTAGGTTGGTAGAAGCTGAGGCAAGTAACAGGAGCTCACCCCATCGTGTGGTGCTCGGGTCTCAAACCTAGGCTGCCAGCTTTCCAGCTGACGAACCAAGTGGCTTAACCGCTAAGACACCGCTAAGATATATAATATATATCCCAAAATGATAATTTGGTCTGCCTCTACAGGTTTATAGAATGAGTTAATTATTATAATTAATTATATATTATTTAATCAAATTAATCTCATAAAATTAATGTAAGGGAACCATGCAAAATAATTATATATTTTTGTCTATCATTAATAAAATATAATTAATGAGAATTGTGTATTTTACCATAATATAATTATAGTTATTACCTTATTATAATCGCGAGGCTTTGTTCTTGGTATGTTATACAGGTACTTTGCCAAAAGAGCTTCCTTCCCAGCTCAAGGATATTACAGTCTAAAAGGATTAAATGAGATTAAAAGGAGCAGCATTAATTGCAGTAATAAAGAGTTATGTGCGCTATTATATATTTCTGGTCTGCTTAGTATATTTAACAATAACCAAATGGGCAAGGTTCATGGAACACAGTTACCACAGAAAATATCTGTTTAAGGCTAACTCTAAGCCATTTATCTATGGAGATTCTCAATCATCCAGTTCATGGTTGTCCCAAAAGTGCTTTTTTCAAAAGACAATTGGTGTTTTTCTTTGAAAACATTTTGTTCCTCACCGGAGAAGCAATCCAAGTGCTAACAATCAAATCACCGCAAAGATTATAAATCCTTCTTATTCTCCATCAGTCAGTTGGAACTGATGAAGCTTCTTGGATGAGAAGCGAAAAGAAAACAACAACAACAACAACAACAAAAAGTCCAGTTGCCTTTTGGAAAAAGCATCTTTGAGATAACTCTAAGTCACCTTAATATGTTATGCTAGCAGACCAAGTCTGAATCAAACTCTCATCTTGACCTGTATGGAAATCACTAAATAGACTGAATGCCAGAGTAGGAAGATCAAAAGATAATCTAAGAAAATAGGGATTCCCTATAGAAGATACTTTGCGTCAGAGGTAGTATTCAGCTGGTTCAGACCGGTTCGGGCGAATCGGTAGCGGAAAATTTGAGGTGTTCAGAGAACCGGCAAATACCACCTCTGGCTGGCCCCGCCCTCCAGCAGAGTGGATTGCCGTGCCTCAGCTGAGCTAAACAACAGCTCAGCTCACCAGTGCTGACACCGAGGACGGTCTTTGAATGCTGCGCATGCGAAGCGCGCTCTCATAGAACCGGTAGGAAAAGGTTTGGAATCCCACCGCTGCTTTGCATGAATGCGGAGAACAGTCCATTTCATAGATGAAGTGTCACTGTGTTTTTATATTTACCAGCAGAGCTATTATTTCTGAATGGTCAGACTTACCGTAGTTTGCCAAATTCCTTATCAATATCTACTGCGCATGTCCTGCATTCTTTTCTTTTTCTTCTAAAAAAACTCCTTTGTTCTCCAGCCAACTAAGGTCAGGCTGGGGATTCTTTGCCAAAGATGTAACTAATTTAGATTAGTGATATGTCTTTATTTTCTTACAATAAATATGAGTTTAATTAGAAGATGTATTCCGGTTTTATTGATCAAAGTATACAGAAGGATAAAAGTCATGATCCAACTCAAAATGAGGGCAATTACCTCAGGCAAGGTAACGGGGCTGATTGCCACTCTGACATGAAGTTACTTAATTATTATAATCCAGGTTGGTTTTTTTTTTTAATTAATTTGGGATTCTGGAAACCGGGGGTTTATGGTTCCATCTGGCTGAACATCAGGGAAACTGTGGACAAACACATTTCAAAGAGACCAAGCGGAGTTTATGGAAATTCTCTGTCATCCAGGCTGTCCCAAAGGTGCTTTTTCAAAAAACAGCTAGACTTCCTTTGTTTTTAATAGAATAATAGGGTTGGAAGGGACCTTGGAGGTCTTCTAGTCCAACCCCCTGCTCAGGCAGGAAATACTATCCCATTTCAGACAAATAATTGTTCAATCTGTTCTTAAAAACCTCCAGTGTTGGAGACACAACTTCTGGAGGCAAGCTGTTCCACTGATTAATTGTTCTAACTGTCAGGAAATTTCTTTTTAGTTCTAGATTATTTATCTCCTTGATTAATTTCCACCCATTGCTTCTTGTCCTACCCTCAGGTGCTTTGAAGAATAGCTTGACTCCCTCTTCTTTGGGGCAGCCCCTGAGATATTGGAACACTGCTATCATGTCTCCCCTGGTCCTTCTTTTCATTAAACTAGACAGACCCAATTCCAGCAACGGTTCTTCATATGTTTTCGCCTCCAGTCGCCTAACCATCTCTGTTGCTCTTCTCTGCACTCTTTCGAGAGTCACCACATCTTAAGAAGCCTCTTAGAGGAGAAGCGAAAAATGTCTTCAAGGAAAAACAAAGAAAGTTCAGTTGCGTTACTGTTATGATATTATGCGATGGATGGCCCAATGACTTGCAGAGACACTTGGATTGGTGATCATAATATATTTTTATTTACAGATGTTTCTCTCTTGCAGGTACATCCAGGACTGAGTAGCTGGATCAACACGTGGCGACCTTAAGTACCCAGGGGGAGTGGTTTCAGGTAAGGGGCGTCCCTGGCGAAGGGAGGAGTTTAAGTATTCTGGAGTTAACCCTTGGGGTGCTGGTCTAGGGGAATAACACATATCAGGTAGGGCATTTACTTCTAACAAATCCCCCTCTAAATGTCCGACCTGTGAGGGTGAGCTTGGTGAGGTTGGCGTGGGGTCAATGATTATCCCTAGTCTGGATGTGAGGTAATTGTGTTGTTTGGATGGCAGTGGTTTGGTGAGTATGTCCGCTACTTGTTCCTTGGTGTCGCAGTGGATAGCATTAATGAACCCTGACTTAGACAGCTGTCTCACATGTTTACATTTGATGTCAATGTGTCTAGATCTTTGGCCTATGGCATCTGATGTGGAGATCTCTATTGCGGCCTTGTTGTCCTCGAAGATGGTTATGGGGAGGACAAGGTTGGTCCAGATGCTGGATAGTAGATCGTTGAACCAGACCAGGTTGTTGGCCGCCTTGGACAAACAGATGTATTCGGCTTCGGTGGTAGAGGTGGCTACTAGGTTCTGCTTTCCCGTGTACCAATGTACCGGGCTGCCGTTTAAGAGGAATAAGTATCCTGATGTGCTCTTGCGGCTTTTCGTATCGCCAGCCCAGTCGGCATCGGCATAGCATGAGAGTGTTGGTTGTTCAGAAGGTTCGGGCTCTAGCGATAGGCATGCGTTTGCGCTGTGCTTGAGGTATCTTAGCACCCTCTTTACTGCTTCCCAGTGGTAGGTGGTGGGTTTGCTCACATGCCTGGACAGTAGGTTTACGGAGAGGGTGATGTCAGGCCTGGTCCAGTTGGCGATATAGAGCAGGGAGCCGATGATGGACCTATATAGGGTGTTGTCGGGAAATTCTGGTGATTCAGAGTACATGTTTTTTGCAAAGTCCACCTGCATTGGTGTGTCACACGGTTTTGCTTCGGCCATGTTGCATCTGTGAATTAACTCCGAGATTTTTTCTTCTTGTGACAGCCGGAAGCCTTTGGATGTTCTGCTCACCTGCACTCCAAGGTATTTGCTCACGCTCCCCAGGGACTTCAATGTGAACTGCTCGCTTAATTTGTTGGCAAAGTTGCTGCACTCCTTTCTGTCCTTGCCTATGTAAAGAATGTCGTCCACGTAGACGAGCACGTACTCTGGTGGACCTCCGCTGCTCCGTATGAAAAAACAGTTGTCTGCTGGTGTCGCCCTGAATCCTATGGATTCAAGTGCCTTGGCTAGGCACTCGTACCAGCGCTTCCCAGACTGCTTGAGTCCATATAAGCTTTTGTTGAGCAGCCAGGTCTCGCCACTGGGTATGCCTTTGCAGGGTGGGGCCCGCACATAGATTTCCTTGTCCAGCCTTGCGTGGAGATAGGCGGTCTGGACATCAAACTGCTGCACCTCCAGGCCCATGACTGATGCGATCACCAGGGCGCTCTTAACACTTTCTGCCCGTACGGTCGGTGAGTAAGTGTCTGTATAATCTTCGGGGTATTTCTGCGCGAACCCCCGGGCCACTAGTCGCGCTTTATAGAGGTTCTGTCCACTTTCCAAGGTTTTAATCTTGAATACCCATTTTGTTCCTATGGGAGTCTTCCCTTCTGGCACTTTGGTGGGTTTATACACATCTAGGTTTCTGAGGCTTTCCATCTCCTTCTCCATGGCCTCCTCCCATTTGGACCTTTCTTCCCTGGGTAGTAGGATTACCTCATTGTAGGAAGTTGGAGTGATGGGGCTGGAGCTCAGGTGTAGGATGTGATTCTCCAAGCGCTTTGGCAGCTGGTTCCTTGTAGATCTGACTGGTCTCGTGGGGGGCGGCTCACTGTCACGCAGGAACTTTGCTTCCTTCTGGGTCAGTGTGTCTACCTTTAGTTTTGGTGTCTCACTTTTGGGTGCATTGTTTGTCTTGGAGCGGCTGGGTCCTTCGGCTGGTTTCTTGCGTTGGTGACATACCTCGTTTAGATGTATTCTGGACCAGTTGGCCTGTTCATGGAAGGCAGCTGTCCTGGATACTACAAAGCGATTGTTATTATCTATGAATTTGAACCCTTTGGTCCCTGTCTCATAGCCCATGAATTTCAGGCGCTTGGTTACCTTATCCCCTTTTCGGCGTAACTGTTTTGGGATGTGCACGTCTGCGGTCACCCCAAATACGTGTAGGTGCGATATTTTTGGTTTCTTGCCGTGCATTATTTCGTAGGGTGTTTTGCCTATTACACTGGACCATGTTCTGTTAAGGGTATAGTTTGAATAGGCCAGTGCCTCCGCCCAGAACTGCTGCCCTAACCCAGAGTCTTCTAGGGCGCACCTCACCATGGTCTGCAGCGTGGAGTTCCTGCGTTCTGCGACTCCGTTCTGGAATGGCGAGAACGGAGAAGAGGTGTAATGTAGGATGCCCTTTGACCCTAACCATCTTGAGAATTCCCCTGACAGGAACTCTGACCCCCTGTCGGTCATTATTTGTTTGATTTGAGTATTGTTCTGCACCTCTACCCTCTTGTAGAATTCTTTGAACCTTAAGTAGGTTTCGTTTTTGTGCTTTAATGTGTATACGTAACCATAGCGGCTGTGGTCATCCACTATGGTGAGGAAGAACCTCTTGCCATGTTTTATTGATGGCCTTAGGGGCCCTACCAAGTCCATGTGCACCAACTCAAAAGTGTGGCTGGTGGTGCGGGAGGCCTTTTTTGGTTTGGGTGCAGTTTTTAGTTTTGAACATTTGCACACTGAACAGTCCAGATAGTTCTCACAATTCTTTATTTTGGTTCCTTCGGTACAGTCCATCATTTTCTGAATCACGGGAAAACTGGCGTGCCCTAGTTTTCGATGCAGGAGGTGGGCACAGTCATCATGGATAGGTCTGCCTGTGATGATCTTCTCTGAGTTTTGTGTGTTGTCCTTGCTAGTGTTGGGTTCTGTATTGGTGTTGGTGTGGGGGGTGTCTGCCTTTCCTGCGAGTAGGTATGGGAGTCCCTCCCTGATGTCAACTTTCCCTAGGCTCTTGTTGCCCTTGCTAACGTGCATTTCACCCCCCTTGAGTGATACCTCAACCCCCAGCTCGTTGCTCAGCTTCAAGGCAGCTAGGATATTGTGCGGTATCCCTGGGACCAGGAGTACCCCCTCTATTTTGCCTATTCCTGGGAGGGTGACATTTCCTCTGCCTGTTACTCGTACCTCGCTCTGGTTGGCCACTTTAATGATGAAGTCCTCTTCCTTGAATGATGAGAGCAAATCTCTGTTGGGGGTGGTGTGGTTGGTGGCTCCGGAGTCGATGAGCCACATGGTGTCTCCCTTCTCTGTCTTTGCAGGGTGTGTGTGTGCACCTACGCCATATGATGACCCGGGCCTGTTGTCTCTGGAGCTCTCTCTGTTTCCCCTGTGGTCCCTTGGGTTGGGGGAGTTCCTGCGCCTGTACCTATCATCGGGGGAGTGTCTATCTGGGTATCTGTCTCTTTGTTCTCGCCTATCCCTTTCCCTGTGGGCTCTGGGGCAATCCCTCCTGTAGTGTCCTTTGGAGCCGCAGCCAAAACATTCAGCGGGGTCCTGCACCCTGTCTTGGAATGCTACCTTTTTTGCGGGTCTGGGCTCTCTGGGCTCTCTGCGTATGTGTTGGCGGCTTCTCCTGAAGTTGTCTTCTGCAATTAGTTTGCTGGAGAGCCTCTCTAGGGATATGTGGCCTAGGGTGTCTGTGCCTAATTGGTTTATGAAGGATTGCCAGGATGGGTCTAGGGAATTGATTATCACACTCTTCATCGTGCGTTCTGAGACTGCCTCCCCCCTAAGCCTTAGGTCAGCTCTGACTGCATTTAGAGCTAGCAGATGTTCCCCCATGGGTATCCCAGGTCTCATCCTGGTGGAATAAAAGTCTTTGGATATCTGAGTCGTGGTGGCCACATTCTCACTGTAGAACAGGGTGAACAATTGTTGTACAATTTCTGAAACAGTCATGTCCTGCCCTATGGTGTAATATATGGAGGGGGACAAAGTGGATATTAGAATGCAAAAAGCCCTGTGGTGCAGGCAGTCCTGCTCCAGGGTCCAGGGTCTCTTAGGGGGATTAGTTATATATAACAACACATTTTCCTTTAAACATAGAACCTGTAACTGCTGGTACCACTCCAGCAAGTTAAAACCATCAGATTTTAATTTTGGGAAGTCATTGGGTAAATTCCCAGAGTTGTTGCTGTTGGTACTTACAGCTGGAGACTGTCCATGGTGTGGGATGTTGGGAAAGTCACAGTATGGCAGGGGGATGCTGTCAGGCAGTTTGAAATTCCCTCCATGCATTTTTTTTTCTTCTTCTCTCCACAGGTCGCTCTGCGCATGCGCGAAGTCCATTCTGCCTGTGGAGTCGTCGTGGAAGGATCTCCTGCTGGCGGCTCCGGCGAAGAGGCCTCTCCTGGATTCGTAGGCCTCAGCCAGATCCCTGGCAGCCCAGCGATGGTCCAGGGAGGCTCGAAGGTCGTCTTCCCAGCCGGACAGCATACCTGGATCTCTTCGGCGTGGTCGCGGCGGCGGCGAAAGTGGCGGCGGTGAGTAGCTGCTCCAGTCCTCGTTCTCTGTTGCGCGGGGCCTCTCGGCGGCTCGGTGCTTGGTCCTCTGCGCGGGTCGCTGGGCCTGGGTTTCGTCGCGGCAGTCGATTTCTCGTCTCTGGGTGGCTCGGGGGTCTCCCTTGTCTCTTCCGGAGCTCCCTCCTTTCTTGTTGTGCCTTCGGGGTGGGTATGGATTGGGCCCGAAGGCGGCAGCGAGGGTCCGGATGGCCCTCTCGATTTCTTTTTCGCTTGGGGAGGGCAATGGCTCTGTCTCTGCCTCTTCCCCTTCTGAGCTTCCCCCCCCATCGCTACTTTGGGGGGTGTAGTTTTGTGCGGGCGGCCATCTTGGGCCTTCTCTTCCGGGTTGTTGTTGGTCGGCCATTTTTTCGGACCACGTGTCCAAAGATGGCCGCCGCATGCGGGTCGGAGTGGGGCTGAGGGCCCTGGTTCTTCTAGCATGCCCTACCTGGTGGGATTTGCTTACCAGGGGGGTGCTTTTCGGTTCGGGCGAGCGGTTGCGGCTTTGTGGCTCCCCCTTGAAGTCACAGACGAGGCTCTGGATCTTTGCTGCGAGGTCCTCGTCTGTTCCAGTTGATCCCAGCAAGCTCATTATTTTTTCTTTGAGTCTGCTGCGGCCTGGTTCCATCTCCTCGTCCTCACCCTGGCTTTCGACCCCTTCCTCGTCTTGTGACTGGTAGGCATCGGGGTCTGTGTCTTCTCTCAGCTGCGGTGATGTCCCCGCCGGGGAATCAGCGGTGGTGGAGTGGAAATCTTCCATCATGGCACTGACTCTTTCGTTTTCTTGCTGGTGTTGTGTCTCCTCGTTATTTGATGGCCAAACCATCCCCTGCTACCAATTTGTTATGATATTATGCGATGGATGGCCCAATGACTTGCAGAGACACTTGGATTGGTGATCATAATATATTTTTATTTACAGATGTTTCTCTCTTGCAGGTACATCCAGGACTGAGTAGCTGGATCAACACGTGGCGACCTTAAGTACCCAGGGGGAGTGGTTTCAGGTAAGGGGCGTCCCTGGCGAAGGGAGGAGTTTAAGTATTCTGGAGTTAACCCTTGGGGTGCTGGTCTAGGGGAATAACACATATCAGGTAGGGCATTTACTTCTAACAGTTACTCCAGTAAGTAAAAGAGCTAAACCAAGATTAATAGTAACCAACTCCTCTTACAGTATTTCTCAAAAATCAGTTTGACGCTCAACCTAACTGGTTGTCAATATGCCAGCACACAATCTATGTGTTTATTTAAAGGCCTTTAACAGCCAAGAGCATCTGTAGGGTGTGTAATGTGTTGTTGTTGTTGTTTTAAGTCAAAATGGCAGCTGTCAATGCGTAAAATGGGATTGGCACTTTAATCCTAAAATCCTAGCCACCAACTTGGCTTTTCTGATTCCCTTCTCAGCAGATATACCTGTTAACCATTCTGTTTACAAGGGTTAAACTGGGGTAACACTAATCTCATGAATGCACATGTCTTTTTACAGCTGTAACTCAGCGAGTTATCCCTTTTAACCGCATTCAACGTGTCAGTTTATCTACACATCCGATTTCCAGCTGCCATTTAATCTCTTCTGCCTCCCCAATTGAAATGCTTCCCTCGGGACACTTCTCTATCTTCTCTCTTTCATTCTGCATTTTTTTTTTCCCTGAGTTTGCATTTTTCATTGGCAGTAATAAATATCTCCTGATGTACTTCGACGCTAATCTCACACAGCTGCCCCGTATTTAGCAATCGTGGTGATATTTCAACAAAATATCGCCCAGCAATTTGAAATTCCATCACTGTAGATTGAATCAGTTATACGGTATATTTGGGGAATTTATTAGTGGCTGACAATGCAGATCTTCCAATAATTTTCTTGCCCTGACTAATATATTAAAGATTTCGCTGGAAACTTAGTGATTTTCTTTAGAGTAATTTCTTTTCGGTTTCACATAGCCGCAGCATAATTTTGAGTTAAATGTTACAGGTATTTATATATTTTTAAAAATACTTCATTTAGGCAAACTTAGAACACATTTAAGCAGCCCTTCCTTATGGACTTTTTTTTGGTGGGGTGAATTCATGATGTATGGATTTGATGATTAGAAAATATAGATTATATAAAGAAGGAAAGTTGGATGTAACTTTGCAGAACAATATAAATATATAACTTGTGTTAAGATCGGAATCCACTTCTTTATATTTCCTTTTCCTTCTTCTTCTTTATTTCTTTTCTACCTTTCTAATACTTTACTCTACCACTCTTATTTTTAACTTTAAGATGTGCATTACTCTGTGAGAAAAACTTCTTTAATGAAAATGAGGAAGAGAGGAAATTTAAAGAAAGCTTAAACATAGGAAGAACAGATAGCTAACCTTTACCTAGCCTGGTTCAATCAGACAATACATTGGAAAGTAAATGTATTTACAATTAGTCCTGATTTTGCAGTTCTCCCACACTGGGACTTTAGTAGAAACCTGAATTCGAAGAGCATATCATTTCTCCAAGCTTCCAGGTGTTCCACTTAATAGCAAGAACACTTGTACTATCTACGTCTTTAGTCTCTCAAGTACATACACACAAGAAAAAGGGGGCTTCTAAATCAATCAGATGATTCATAAAATGCCCTCGGTGCTCTCCGAACTTGCTTGTTTTCTTTCAGACATTTCATTACCCAACTAGGTAACATCATCAGCGCTAGCAGGGAGTGGGGTTTGTTCTCAGTTTATATCCTAGTGGCTAGCCCAATCCATATTCTTGGTGATTCCTTGACTTAGCTTGTTCGGTAATTGGGGTATTGTTTGTTTCTTAATTGCTGGTCTAATGTTAAGCTTGGTATTAATTTATACATGCCCTTCGTACAGTCACTCACGCTCTCATTATTTCTTGGCTGG
This sequence comes from Coluber constrictor foxii, assembly GCA_038048745.1. NCBI lineage: Eukaryota > Metazoa > Chordata > Lepidosauria > Squamata > Colubridae > Coluber > Coluber constrictor. The sequence continues at coordinate 469,058 of CM075965.1, read as the reverse complement.
ATTACTGCAATGCCCTTTACATGGGGCTGCCCTTGGGGTGCATCCAGACACTTCAACTGGTCCAGAATGCGGTCACGTAGGACTGCCCTCCTCCGGGTGCCATCAGCCAGACAATGTCGGCTGGTGGCCCACACAATGAGGGCATTCTCGGTGGCCACACCGACCCTCTGGAATGAATTACCCAGCGGGCTTCGGATGGCCCCCTATCTCTGTGCTTTGCCCACCGAATTGAAGACATGGCTTTTTCAGCAAATTCCCTGATCTGTTATGAGATTTTAGTTGTTGGGGTTTTTACATTTGGATGTTTTTAGTTTTATTTATTGTTATATGCTTTTATTCTGGGAGCCGCCCCAAGTCCTACGGGAGAAGGGCAGCATAGAAATCTAAGAAAATAAATAAAATAAATAAATATACTTTATAGTTTTACTTTCTTATCTTGCTCCTCAAAAGCTAAGATTAAGGGATCCCCGCCAGGGGTGGGTTCTACTTATCTTTACTACCAGTTTGCAACGGGATCCCTGTGGTAACAGATACACTCAAAAAAAAAACCAAAATCCATATCTGGATGGGTAGTAGAAATGGATTTTATCAATCCTCTCATCCATCAGGTCCATATACTGTACTTTTCAGAGTATAAGATACACTCCCCCTCCCCCACAAAAGAGAGTCAACATTTGGGTGTGTCTTATACACTGAATGTAGCCCCACCCACCCGCAGGCCCCCACTCTTTGGCCGTTTTTGGCCTCTACGCATTGCATTTTTGGCGTCCATACACTGTTTTAGACCAGTTCCAGGCTGCGGGGATTGCCAGAGCACATCGCCGCCTCCGTGCCTTGTGTTTTTGGCCTCTGTGCATCACATTTTCAACCTCCACATGCTCCATTTTAGACCTGTTCCAGGCTGCGGAGATCACCACAGGACATCGCCGCCTCCGTGCCTCACATTTTGAGCCTTCACATGCCCCATTTTTGGCCTCCGCGCGTCACATTTTCGGGCGTTTCCAGGTGGCGGGGATCGGCGGCAGCGGCGGCGATGCTCTGTGGCAATCCCTGCAGCCTGGAACAGCTGATTGGGGGTATTCCGGGAGGCTGATCCACCCGCCAATCAGCTGCTTGTGCTGAATCAGGCTGTAATGTGCTGAAGCTGACCTGGCTGTTCGCTATTTGCTGCAAGGACGCTAGCCAGATGAAAACCGATGGATGCTGGTAGGCAGAGGCAGATTTTTTTTTTCTTGTTTTCCTCCCCAAAGGCTAATATGCGTTTTATACGCTGGAGTGTCTTATACTCCGAAAAATACTGTAACCACGGACCTCTAGAGTTTCTGACCCATCCATAGAAGGCGAGAAGTAATTAAATAAGTGACTGGGTCTAAGTTTCAACTCTTGTGTTTTATAGCGGCGTGTGCACTGTCTTTCGGAGACCTTTTCGTTAGGAGTTAATTAAAAGTCTGAATTAAGATCTAGAAGATGCCACGGGTGTGAAGAAACGAGGCACACTTGCAAAATAATGATTCACTGGTTAGGTTGAGGTGAGTCATCTCTTCGCTCCTTTCTTTTAAAGAAGCTGCAGAGATCTAAAAAATTTTTTGTGCTTTGTTGCTTATTTTAATCTGAGATTTGAAAAGTAGTTAATCTCTTTTTAAACATTCTGACTTTTGCAACGTTATAGCCAGTGGTGAAATCCATTTTTTTTTACTACCGGCTCTGTGGGCGTGGCTTGGTGGGCGTGGCAGGGGAAGGGTACTGCAAAATCTCCATTCCCACCCCACTCTTGGGGGAAGGATATTGCAAAATCTCCATTCCCACTCCACTCTCGGGCCAGACAGAGGTGGTATTGGCCGGTTCTCTGAACTACTCAAAATTTCTGCTACCGGTTCTCCGAACTGCTCAAAATTTCCACTACCGGTTCTCCAGAATCTGTCAGAACGTGCTGAATTTCACCCCTGGTTATAGCCCTCCAGTGGATTATTCTTCTTAAACCAGCAAAAGGAACTGAATGTTTGTTCATTTGTGTGTATTCCCACTTTTATTATTTACGTAAGAAACTCAAAGTGATGAAGATATAGAATATTCATTCATCCTTCCTACTTTCTCCACAACAACCCTGTAAAGTGGGTTGGGCTAAGGGTGAGTGATTGGTCCAAAGTCACCCAGCTGGTTTTCATCTCTAAGGCAGGACTAGAACTCCCAGTCTCCTAGGGAACAGCCCAAAGTCACCTAGCTGGCTTTCATCTCTAAGACAGGACTAGAACTCCCAGTCTCCTAGGGAACAGACCAAAGTGACCCAGATGGCTTTCATCTCTAAGGCAGGACTAGTACTCCCAGTCTCCTAAGGAACAGCCCAAAGTCACCTAGCTGGCTTTCATCTCTAAGACAGGACTAGAACTCCCAGTCTCCTAGGGAACAGACCAAAGTGACCCAGATGGCTTTCATCTCTAAGGCAGGACTAGTACTCTCAGTCTCCTAAGGAATAGCCCAAAGTCACCCAGATGGCTTTCATCTCTAAGGCAGGACTAGAACTCCCAGTCTCCTAAGGAACAGCCCAAAGTCACCTAGCTGGCTTTCATCTCTAAGGCAGGACTAGAACTCCCAGTCTCCTAGGGAATGGCCGAAAATCACCCAGCTGGCTTTCGTGCCTAAGAAAAGACTAGAATTCACAAGCTCTTGGTGTTTTGCCCAAAGTCACCCAGCCAGCTTTCATGGTTAAGGTGGGACTAGAACTCTCCTGGTGTTTTGCCCAAAATCATCTAGCTGGCTTTCATGCCTAAGATAGGAGTACAACTAACCAACTACTGGAATTGGACAAAGTCACCCAGCTGGCTTTCATGCCTAAGGCAGAACTAGAATTCACCATCTCCTGGTTTCTAGCCTGATCCTTAACCACTAGACCAAACTATGTACTAAATTTTTGTGAATTCCAGTCTCGCCTTAGTCACTCAAAGTTACCCAACTGGTTTTCATATCTAAGGCTGGACTAGAACTCACACTCTCCAGGTTTCTAGCCTGGTCCTTAACCACTAGACCAGGGGTCAGCAACCTGTGGCTCTGGAGCCGCATGTGGCTCTTTCACCCCTCTCCTGCAGCTCCCTATCACTCAAAATAGGCGTCACAACCGCCAATGTGTGACATCCGCTGGCACGTGATTTATTGAGCTTTTCAACCCCCGGTAGGCCAGCCACGGAAAAATCCAAGAAAAGAAAAGTTTCAGAAGAAAACAGAAGGTTTAATTCAACTACATATGCTAGTTTTGTGGCCGCTCAAGAAATAATCAGGCACAGGAAGGGTTTTGTGGCTCCCGGTGTTTTCTTTTCTGTGGGAAACAGGTCCAAATGGCTCTTTGAGTGTTTAAGGTTGCAGACCCCTGCACTAGACCAAATTGTCTCTTTATGTACTGAATTTTTGTATAAACAACAGGTTGGAAAAGTATTACCCATCCCAGTTCTGCTAAGCTGGGGAAAAGAGGGGTATTCCTGGGAAGGCCGTGTAAAGAACGCTGGGATTATATTGTTGCAGAAAAATAAAGAGATGAATTTCGAAATCAGAAAAAGCTTTATTTTGGCCAAAAGGTTCAGATAGCTTAATATACGATTATACGATTATAACCGTATATGTATCGATTATACGATTATAGTTGTATATGTATACAATTATACGATTATACAATTAAATACGATTAATCCCAGACCTCCATACTTTCCGCAAGGCCCTGAAGACTTTTCTATTTCAGCAAGCCGGGCTGGCTTAATGAAGTTTTTAACGGGTTGATTTTAGTGAGGGGTTTTAAATTCGGGGAAGCCACAATTGATTGAATTATGTTTTAAATTATTTTAACTTTCATTTTGCTTGTATTTTAATTTTTGGCTGTTCACCGCCCTGAGTCCGTCAGGAGAAGGGTGGTATATAAATTTAATAAATAAATAAATAAATAAAATAAAATAAATGCTAACATCTGAACAAAAGTCCTTCTTTAAGACACGTATCTATATAGAACAAAAAACAGGAAGTATCTTAGATCTGCCTCTTTAGCTAGCTCCCCTCCCCTATTGCTTTAGGCAGGAAACTGCATGTGAGTTAGTTCTGCATTTTGACATAATACCTCTGCGGTTTGACTTCTTGAACTCTCCAACTGTAGTAAGTGCGTTAATTCTGCGGTTTAACTTTTTGAACCCAACATTTGTCTCTTATATTTATTAGTTAGAGGGGCCCTTCAGAGATCCTCTAGGCTGATCCCGTATTATTTCACTTTTATATCCAATTTCATTTTACGTTCTGCCTTAATATCATAACAATCTCACAAGGTCACTTCCTGTAAGCCTACATATCTTGTCAAAATTGAAATTGATTTCTAATAGCGCATCTTTTTTTGGAATGCTGACCTCCGCTAAACCTGTTCTTTTCCCCCTCTTTTCTTCCCTTCCAATATTTCGCATCTGAGATTGTTTTGTTTTTTCATTGTTAGGAATTGCCTGAAAAAGATGCATAAAGATGTAACAAAGGTGCTGTTAACTGCTAAGATTCTGCAATTAAAAATCACAACAATTAGAAGCCCCCAGAATGCAGAATCTCCGGTGAGATTCTACTCTGCAGATCAGCAAGCTGTTAACAGGTGGCTACTTTTAAATGCAGGTGCTAAATAGCATCACTACAGATGGCTGTTCAACAAAAATATTCCACACACATACAAATTCACACACACACACACACACACACACACATGTATTCAGATCCATGTTCCATAATCATATCTTAATTAAAAATTGTGAATAGCCCCTTTCTTTACTTTTCTAGCACTTGTTACTTGAATGGCAAAAACGATGGATGCTTAAGGGGGAAGTTGCAATCAGTAGGATGATTTAAGAGCTTGTAGTTTTAATCAGAACAATGAAAGCAGCAATGGGACACTCTGATGCGAGCTCCGAACCTTTAGTGTGTCTGTGATGTCACACACTGCAACTCTTGTCATCACCTTTAACTGGGCAAAAATGGTGCATCATAGACCGTGAGTTTTGGAACTAAAGTACCTCAAATGAGCTAACTTACAGAATGTGTCCAAAAGACAGGATCCTTGACCTCCAAGGGGATTAAATCTGGGGATCCCAAAGGTGATTTTTCAAGAGGCAACTGGATTGTCTTGTTATTCTTTGAAGACATTTTGCTCCTCATCCGAAAAGCTTTTTCCAGCTCTGACTGGATGGTGAGGGAAGTGGAAGGATTTATACCCCTAGCAGACAGTTCCATTCCTGCCCCCCATCCAGGCAGAACTGAAGAAGCTTCTCGGATGAGAAGGGAAACGTCTTCAAATAAAAACCAGAAAGTCCAGTTGCCACTTGAAAAAAATCACCTTCGGGACAACCATGACCTGGATGGCTGAGACTCTCCATAGACATTTAAATTTGAGGATGTTGTAGCAGCTTCTCCATTGCTACCGACTGCTGCGTTGCTGCCGTGATCATGTGATCTTCATTTTCAATGTTCTGTGACAGTTTCCGAGGCAGTCTTGCAATCCCTGGCTCCCGCTCCATCCAGCAGTGGCAACTTACCTGTAGGATGGGATGGGATCAGTGGTGGAATTCAATTTTTTTTTACTACCAGTTCTGTGGGTGTGGCTTGGTGGGTGTGGTGTGATGTGGCTTGGTGGGCATGGCAGGGGAAGGATACTGCAAAATCTCCATTCCCCACTCCAGGGGAAAGATACGGCAAAATCCCTATACCCTCCCCACTCCTGAGGGAAGGATATAAAAAAAAAAACACCGCGGGTGGGGGGGGGGGCGAAAGTCCTACTAAGCAGATATATACAAAAGTATGAAGGCTATTGCTTAACGCATCATTAAAGCATCATTTTTTTTGAAAAGTTTTTTCAGTTTTATTTTTTTCTACACATACTATAAAATGTACATTTTCTTATACATAATTAATCATACATATCTGTATTTTCCTTAAAGAAAGCATTAAAATAAGACATTTTAATTTCATTCGGAGTTGCTCTTCTACCCTTTTTTCCATCTTTTCGCGACAAATCTTCTCCTTTCTTTCCCTTCCCAACCTCCTCTCCTCTCCTACTTTCTCCTTCCTCCTCTCCTACCTCCTCTTACTTCTCTTTTCTTTCCCCCACTCCTCTCCTCTTTCCCCCTTCTCCCCTTCTCTCCTACTCCTGTCCCCTGCCCTTCTTCCCTCTCCTTTTCCCTTTCTTCCTTTCCTCTCACTCCCTCTCCTCTCCTACCCTCTACTCCCCTCTCCTTTCTATCTCCTTTGCTATATAATATTCTTCTTGTTTGGTATCCGAGCAAGTCCTGTATTCTACTCATCTATACTTTCTTTCAATTTCTTTTCAGATTTATTCTGTCTATCAATATTATCATCGCAATTGTACATTATTCTTATACTACTGTAATGCTCTCTACATGGGGAAGGGAGCACCCTTGAGGAGCACCCGGAGGCTCCAACTGGCGCAGAGTGTGGCCGCGCAGGTGGTTATGGCGTTCCCATGTAACATCTCTCCTGCGCGAGCTACATTGGTTCCCAGTGGTCTTCCGGGTGCGCTTCAAGTTTTGATTACCACCTTTAGAGCGCTCCATGGCTTAGGACCTGGTTATTTATGGGACCGCCTGCTGCCACCAATGGCCTCCCACCGGCTGGTACGGTCTCACAGAGAAGGGCTCCTCCGGGTGCCGTTGGCCAAACAATGTCGACTGGCAGCCCCTAGGGGGAGAACCTTCTCTGTAGGGGCACCTACTATCTGGAATGAGCTCCCCTCGGAGATACGGAGGATCCCGGATCTGCGCACCTTCCGCCGCGCTCTCAAGACCTTTTTATTCCATCAGACTGGCCTAACCTTTTCCCTTTTTTCTCTTTTTAAAATGTAAATTTTAATCTGTTCTTAATTACTGGGGTGTTTTAAATCTGTCTTGGGCCAAATTGTTTTAATTCAATATTATTTTGCTTTTAAATTTTGTATTTATGTGTTTTATCTTGTGGCTGTTCACCGCCCTGAGTCCTTCGGAAGTAGGGCGGTATATAAATCAAATAAAACTAAACTAAACTCTTTTTTCTTTGCAACTGTCATAACTATGAGTCAGTTGTCAAGCGTCCGAATTTTGGTCACCTGACCATGGGGATGCTGCAACAGTTGTAAGTTTGAAGAACAGTCATAAATCAAGATTTTTCACTGCCGTTGTAAGTTTGAACCAGGGATGGGATGCTACCGGTTTGGGCCGGTTCGGGCAAACCAATAGCTCTGACAATCAGCTGGGAGCGAACCGGTTCACTCTGACAATCAGGTTGCCTCGCCCCCTGCCCCCCCCCCCGCCCCCCTGTGCTTTATTTACCTTTATCTTCTCAGCTGATTGGCGCAACAATCTGCTCTGCTGTGGCTCAGTTGTGTTACTTCCAAGGGGTAACACAGAAGGTTAGTATTTGTAAAACTGCCCGCGTAGCGCACGATCACCGAACCAGTTGTTAAATCAGCGGCATCCCACCACTGGTTTGGTTACTACATGAATTGCTGTAAATCAAAGACCAGCTGAATTCAAAAGTTTCAGAACAGGGTTAGTCTCAGGGACTCAACTCAGACCTATATCTTCAAACGTGGGTTCAAACATTTAGAACTATTTTCACATTTTCCTGAATACATTCCTTGCCGGTAAATCGTAAAACATGAACATTTTTCAACAAACTTGCCAAAAAGGGAGACAGCAAAAAAAAAAAAAATTAAGTGTTCTTGCTTTCACCTTGCCAATCTGCTGCCAGCAAAAATCCCTTCTAACAGACAGAAACATGACGGACGTCACTGGGATCATGCATTGCTACTCGAGGCTGTGACAGTTTAGTATTTCTCTATCTTTCTCATTTTCTGACTTTGCCACCAAATAGGAGAGAGTAGGAGGTTTGAAGGAAGGCTAGTAAAAAATATACCGTCTTATTTGTAGTAGGAGTGTTGGAGAGAACGAAGGAAACCTTGATACCTCTAAAGAATCATTCCAGTTCTTCTGTTTTCTTGGTATTCTTAGCTCTTCTGTTCCTATGTTTTTTCCCCTTGTTGCCGAGAGACTGATCAGAATGTCACTCAAATGCCTCCTGATTTGAAATATTCTTATTTATCATTCCTCCATTGCATTTCCAGCTTAAATGCCACTGGGCATAACGGTCATCGTTATGTCAGCATGTTCCAAGTGAAGCCAACTGTCCCCATGTAATTTACGGCCCAGACATGACCCTATTTCCCTCCTCCCCCCCAGAGTGTGTAATCAGTCACACATTCACCAATGGAGCAATTTTGCAGTTTGTAGAGATCACTCCCCTCCAGCTGCTGTGGGTAACCCTGGGAGACAGCCTTGAGACAGATATGTCTGCAATGTGCTTTTTTTTTTTTTTTTTTTTTTTTGCTGATGGGCTGCTTCGCCGTTTTCCCATTCCCCCGTGCCTATGGCAACTCGAGAGCAGGCCAGGGATGCTTTGCAAGTTGACACTTTATGTGTGAAGAGTATCTCCGCGCTTAGGGATTCAGTTTCACTGACAGATTACCTCCTGTGATGTCCTTGAGGCCTTTTGTTCAGCACGCTGGAGAGATGAGAGTCTTAGTATCAAGTGTTGGGTCTTTGGTAGGAATTCTGAAGTTCTCTGAAGTTCAACCTCACCCTGGAATAAGTGGGAAGGATAGGGTAAAACTATGCCCTTCAAATGTGAACAGAGACAAACACGCTTATTCTCTTTCTAATTGTATAAATAGCCAGGTACCTTGTAGATACTGTTGGGAAAATCAATTCTCATTTCATAGATTTGCAATGAGTAATGCTTTTTTTTTTTGGAGGGTACAGGCCTTCCTAAATTGCCCCTCCCTCTTGATTTATGGGAGATGTTTCCCTAGTCTTCCAATATCTAAGAGGCTGCCGCGAAGAAGGGGGGCGGGTGTTCAACCTATTCTCCAGAGCACCTGAAGGCAGGACAAGAAGCAATGGATGGAAATTAATCAAGGAGAGAACCAACCTAGAACTAAGGAGAAATTTCCTGACAATTAGAACAATTAATTGGTGGACCAACCTGCCTCCCGAATTAGTGGATACTCCATCACTGGAGGTCTTTAAGAACAATCTGTCAAGTTCCAGTTCGCTCCAGTAAAGAAAACAATTCAAGCAGGCTTGCTGTGATGAGTCTTTATATAGCGCTCCGTCACGCTCCGACAAACACCTGTGAAAATGAAAACACTGTCAGCTCTGTTTGCTCTGTGCTCCCCACCACCTTTTAAAGGTTCTCACTTCCCTTCTCAACTCCACCCCAGGGCTCCGCCCTCCAGCCACCGCCCGCTTGCAGCCTCCTTGTGTCACCAGCCAGCAATGGTGGTTTGCCATCTCCAATTTCCTGTGGCCTTGTCAGCAATGTCATTTGCATATTGCACCGAACGTTAGCTGGTCTCCTCCCAACCATGAATCGGCAGAAGAAATGGCTGCGTTCTGTTTTGTCATGGGTCTGTGGCAGGGGTGAAATGGTCCCAGTTCGGACCAGATCGGCTGATCCGGTAGTGATGGAGGCGGGTGGTTCTGAGAACCGGTAGCAAAAATCCCTGCCCAACCCCCCTCCACATGCCCAGCTGAGCCACACAATCATCAGAGGCTTTTTTTTTTTTACTTTTAAAAGCAATTTTTCTACAACCTCTTCGGCCGAAAAAATGCTTTTAAAAGTTTTTTTTTAAAAAAAGCCTCTAATGATCGCGTGGCTCAGCTGGGACCGTCAGAGGCTTTTCAAAGCATTTTTTTCTGCAACCTCTTTGGCCGAAAAAATGCTTTTAAAAGTAAAAAAAACAAGCTTCTAATGATTGCACGGCTCAGCTGGGATCATCAAAGGCTTTTAAAAGAAAAAAAGCCCTTTTTTTCTTTTAAATGCCTCTGACGATCCAAGCTGAGTTGCCTGATCATCAGAGGCATTTAAAAGAAAAAAAGTCTCTGCCGATCAGGCAACTCAGCTGGGATCGTCGGAGCCTTTTGAAAGCATTTTTTTACAATCTCTTTGCCGAAGAGGTTGTAGAAAAAATGGTTTTAAAAATAAAAAAAAATTGGCCACACCCACCCAGTCAAGCCACGCCCACAGAACTGGTAGTAACAAATTTTAGATTTCACCACTGGTCTGTGGCATTTCACAGCCCAACGAGATGGTATTGGGGTTTCAGAGATGATTCCGGTCTCATCTGTGGCTGGAATGCAGCAACTACATTGGCATTGGGCTTCAGGTGGCTTTTCCTGTGGCTGATTCTCTCCCACCCCCCACCCCACCCCCGAATGGCAGTCTGGCGGGACGGAGCTGACATAATCATTTGTCTGAAATGGGATAGAGTCTCTTGCTTGGGCAGGTGGCTCAACTAGACCTCCAAGGTCTCTTCCAACTTGTTATTCTGCTAAACTGCCTCCTTCTCCACTTCTTCTTATTAGACAAGTTTACCTTCCTGTTTTAGTGTTTTAATGCTTGATTGCTTTTTGGATGTCTGAAGGAAACCAAGCACACTGAAATAACTTGAATCTGAATATTTCCTATCCTTCCATAGACCACTTCTAAGCCATCAGAGAAATACAATTTATCTCTGCTACGCATCAACTAGCCATTTCATTCCAGCTATGGAGTTAATTGTCTAGTTATAGAGCTATGGAGTGCAGTGGCTCACTATTAGAAATTCTGTTTATATATAGCACCACAGAGCAAGCAAAGAGTACAGTCACCATGTGCTTTACTGCTCAGCTGTTCAACTGTAACAGGAAACTGGAAACTCTACTTAGAACAAAAGAGCATAGAGTATATACCATAGAGCCGTAGTGGCGCAGTGGTTAGAGTGCAGTACTGCAGACTACTTATTATTCATATTTTTATTTTTTTATTATTCATATTTCTATGCCACCCACTCTCCGAGGACTCTGGGTGGCTTCCATGAAAGACAGTATACTAAATAGCATATTGCTCCCCACAATCCAGGTCCTCATTTTACCCACCTTGGAAGGATGGAAGGCTGAGTCAACCTTGAGCCAGTGAGATTTGATCCGCTGATCTGCTGAACTAGCGTCAGCGTCAGCTGCAGCTACTTCTGCTGATCATCCGCTGCCAGCTGTTTGGCAGATCAAATCTCACCAGACTCAAGGTTGACTCAGCCTTCCATCCTTCCGAGGTCAGTAAAATGAGGACCCAAATTGTTGGGAGCAATATGCTGACTCTGTAAACCACTTAGAGGGGGTTGTAAAGCATGATGGAGAGGTATATAAGTCTAAGTGCTATTGCTATAGATCCAAACTTAAAAACACTGCCATCTACTGGCTGAATACTACTGTAGTTATTGCCTAGAAATACATTCCAACAATGAAAACCAATATTCACATGGTTAGGATGCTGGGTTGATGATCAGCAAGCCTACGTTTGAGACCCGAGTGCTGCTGTGTGACAGGGTGAGCTCCCATCAATTGCTCCAGCTCCTGCCGATCTAGCAGTTCAAAAGTGAGTAACTGCGAGTAGATAGATAGGTACCATTTCAGTGGACACATTAATAGGGACGTGAAAGGAGTCCCCAACCGGGCATTCCCCGGGCAACAGTAATGTCACCAGCTATCCTTTCAACCTGGAAGTGCCTTAGTTGCTTCCAATACAAACACAATTGCAAACTACAGCTAACTGTAGATTCAGCCAAACATGCTGGATTCTATCCAAATGCAAATAAGATTTTAGATAGAGTTTCACATCCATTCCTCCCAGGAGCCAGCAGAACTGAAATCCTCACCTACAGTTACAAGGAAACACTTGAGGGGAGGTTATGATGTAGTGTGATGATTCCTGGGAATTCCTCCCAAGATTTTTTACTCTAATGAGACGTGAGGTGGTACCAAGATTTTCCAACAAAGCAGAGATATATCACATATTCCGTGGCCAAAAGATATCAGAAGATTTAGTCCCTTACCAGCTGTAACATATGGCTGTAAAAATGGAATCATTAGAAAGCTGAATGAAGAATAATTTTTTATGGAAAGTGTGTCGGGTAGCAAGAACAAGATGAAACAAAACTAGACTCATTGGGGGAAGCATTAATAACGGAGCTAAAGCTAACATATTTTAACACAGAAGCAAGAGTCATTGGAGTAGATCCTGGTGAGAAGAAAGAGGGAAGAAGAAAGTATAAGAAAGTAGAAAAAGGAAGGAAACTAGAAAGAAAAGGGAGGGAGGGAAAGAAGGAAGGAAGGAAGGAAGGAAGGAAGGAAGGAAGGAAGGAAGGAAGGAAGGAAGGAAGGAAGGAAGGAAGGAAGGAAGGAAGGAAGGAAGGAAGGAAGGAAGGAAGTTAGATATTATCATTAATGATATCAAGATGAATTTAGAAGAATTCAAAGGAGTTGTTATTGACGACCGGTCTTGGCAAAATATGTCTAGTTTGTACTGGAAGGACAGAAACAGATATAAGAGGAGCCCCAAGAACAAAATAAGGTTTTACTTTAGATTTCCTTAAAGAACTGACAAAATGTTCCCAAGAAGCTTAACTGAATGTGATTTTGAACACCAACAACAAGCTGACAATTATAAGAATCACTTAGAGAGGTCTGTAGAAAAATCTGCCATCCCTGATATGTACGTAAGACAATAATAAATGAATAAATAGCCTGAAGAGCAATATTTGGGAAACCTTGTGGCAGGCCCAAATCCTTCTTTTCTCTAGACTAAAAGGTAAAGATTCCCCTCACACATATGTGCTAGTCGTTCCCGACTCTAGGGGGCGGTGCTCATCTCCGTTTCAAAGCCGAAGAGCCAGCGCTGTCCGAAGACATCTCCGTGGTCATGTGGCTGGCATGACTAAACGCCAAAGGCGCACGGAACGCTGTTCCCTTCCCACCAAAGGTGGTTCCTCTCTTTCTATTTGCATTTTTTACGTGTTTTCGAATTGCTAGGTTGGCAGAAGCTGGGACAAATAGCGGGAGCTCACCCCATTACGTGGCACTAGGGATTCGAACCGCTGAACTGCTGACCTTTCGATCGACAAGCTCAGCATCCTAGCCACTCAACCACCACATCCCTCTAGACTAACCATACCTAATTCTTGCAACCATTCTTCATATGTTCTTGTCTCCTGGCCCTGTTATCATCTTAGTTGCTCTTCTTTGAGGATTATATTGAGGATATATTGAGGACTACCTGTATATATTGAGGAATATCTGTATGTCCCTTTTCCCATGTTCAATTTTTCTGGCAAGATTCCACCCCTTGCCAAAAAGCAAAATCTTTTAATGTGCTTTTTCAGGAGGCAACTTGACTTTCTTGTTTTTTTCTTTGAAGATGTTTTCCTTCTCATCCAAGAAGCTTCCTCAGCTCTGACTGGATGATGGGGGATGTGGAAAGTTTCTATTCTTTTAATTATTTCAGATTTATTTACAACTTTTAGCTAGACAATAGGACACCCACTCCTGATCAGAGCAACTCAGGGTCTGTCCTAGTACAAATGCCAAATGCAAAGGAATATATTTTCAGCACAAAGAAGGTGAATTATTATTTTTTTTAAAAAATACAGATCAACTTATAGAATATACTCAACAAAACACAGACTGTTCCTGAGAAAGGAAACACAAAGAAGCAGCTGGAACCAAATGGCATCACATCTAAAATTCAAGCACAATTAGGGACATAATCGTAACGCCTGTACTAAGTTAGATCAGACCGAAGATTATCCCAACAAATGTTTAATATTCTGAATCCAATGGAAAGCTTCCTAAATGAAGTACATTCATTTTTTCCCCCTAATTTTTGGGGTGAGTTGCCTTTGGATTCAACATAGATTTAGCCACATTTAGCTATCAATCACGAATAATTGAGGGAAGTGGGTATGTTTAGTCTAGCAAAGAGAAAGACTAGGGGTGATACCACAGCAGTCTTTCAGAAATTGAGGGTCTATTTAACACTCATGCTCTCGTCAACTCCTGTCTGGACTACTGTAATGCTCTCTACATGGGGCTCCCCCTGAAGAGCACTTGGAGGCTCCAACTGGTCCAGAATGCGGCCGCGCGGGCGATTATGGGAACGACACGGCGCGCCCATGTAACACTCTTCCTGCGCAAGCTGCAATGGCTTCCGGTGGTCTTCTGGGTGCGATTCAAGGTGTTGGTGACCATATTTAAAGCGCTCCATGGCTTAGGACCTGGGTACTTACGAGACCGCCTTTTGCTGCCGATAGCCTCCCACCGGCCAATACACTCCCACAGAGAGGGATTCCTCAGGGTGCCGTCGGTCAAACAATGTTGACTGGCGGCCCCCAGGGGGAGAGCCTTCTCTGTGGGGGCACTTGCCCTCTGGAACAAATTGCCGCCGGAGATACGGATGATCCCTGACCTAGGCACCTTTCGCCGTGCCCTCAAGACGCTATTGTTTCAACAAGGTGGGCTGGCCTAAACATGAATTTTAATTGGAGTTTATTTTTAACTATTAGGGCCAAATTATTTAATATGCTTTTAAATTTTGTATTTGGGTGTGTTTTACTGTTGGCTGTGCACCACCCTGAGTCCTCTGGGAGAAGGGCGTTATAAAAATAAAGTAAATAAATAAATAAACAAACAGATTAACAGAGTTGGAATTTATAGGTCATCTAGTCCAACCCCCCCCCCACTCAAACAGGAGACCCTACACCATTTCTGACAAATGGCAGTCCAATCTTTTCTTGAAGGTCTCAAGTGATGAAACTCCCACAACTTCGGAAGGCAACTTCTGTTCCATGGGTTGATCATTCTCACTGTCAGAAAGTTCCTCCTCATTTCTAGGTTGAATCTCTCCTTGTTCAGTTTCCATCCATTATTCCTTGTCTGGCCTTCAGGTGCTTTGGAAAATAGCTTGACCCCCCCCCCCCCTCTGTGGCAGCCCCTCAAATATTGAAACACTGCTATCATGTTTCCCCTGGTCCTTCTCTTCACTAGACTAGCCATGCCCAGTTCCTGTCTGTTCCTGTCTGTCACAGAGAAGAGGGGAGACAACGTATTCTCCAAAGCACTTGAGGGCAGGACAAGAACTGTTGAATGGAAAATAACTAAAGAGAGATCCATCCTAAAATTAAGGATAATTTTTTTTTTCTGACAAGAGAAACGATTAATCAGTGGAACAGATTGCCTTCAGAACTTCTGGGTGCTCCATCACTGGAGATTTTCAAGAAGGACCTGGACAGTCCTTTGTATAGGATCTTCTGCTTGAGCAAGGGGTTGGACTAGAAGACCTCCAAGGTCCCTTCCATCCCTATTTTTCTATATTTTTATCTATTGGCATTATTTTTGGCTGCTCAGTTTTAGACAGGACAAGATACTAGATCGATGGCTAAGAGGGAATAAATATTCTTTTTGGTCTAGCTCAGGGGCCTGCAACCTTCAATACTCAAAGAGCCATTTGGACCTGTTTCCCACAGAAAAGAAAACACTGGGAGTCACATGCACCCCCCCCAGCCACGCCTACCCAGCTGGTCATTAGGGCAGAGAACCAGTTGTTAAAAAACACCGGGAACCACAAAATCTCTCTCTCCCCTCCCTCCCTTCCCCCTCCCTCTCTCTCTGTATTTCTCTATGTCTCTCTCTCTCTCTCCCGCTCTCTCTGTGTCTCTCTGTCTCTGCCTTAGCCGCTTCTTCCATCGCCCTTATCTTCCGCCGCCCTTATCTTCTCAGTCCAGGCGAGGGGTGACTGGGAGGGAAAGGCGAGGGGCGGGGCCAGCCAGTGATGACAGGGAGGCACAACAGAGAGCCCAAAGAGCTGCATGCAGCTCTGGAGCCACAGGTTGCTGACTCCTGGTCTAATTTCTTCCGATATTATTAAGATCCGTTTTGGAACTGGTTTAACATGGAATTATGACACGATTAGAGATATGAAAAGCATACAATATCAGGTCTTGCAATCTACAGTGGTTGCTTTCCAGCCCGGAAGATGTTTTGTATGAGACATTTCCCGTTAACTAAAAGACGGTCTGCCAAAAACTTTGAGATGACCTTGAGATGCTTAGAGATTCATGGTTGAGAAGAATAAAAGGATCTTCTGGTGTTCCTGGAACATACTTTGGGTCATAGCTAGAAACAGTTATAAAGATATTTATGGAAGGAGATGCGAGCCAAAGGAAAAAAATAGTATAACGGCTAGATAAAATTATGCAGCTCTCAACAGCCTGCAACAGGAACTGTGGACTCCCCCCCCCCCAAAAAAAAAAAAGAATAGACAGACAAAGGAAATTTACTTTTTAGAACTTGGCCAGGAAAAAATATTGATCTTGTGATTCCACAGCTTAATAGCTAGCACAAAGCCAGGCGGATGTGCTGGTTAGATAGAACAGTATTTTTTCTAGTTCATTTCAGACTAACTATTGCCTGTGATTCTGTACATTCACCTGTGGGCAGGAGAAGAAGCAATGGATGGAAACTAATCAAGGAGAGAAGCAACTTAGAACTAAGCAGAAATTTCCTGATAGTTAGAATAATTCATCAGTGGAACGACTTGCCTCCAGAAGTTGTGAATGCTCCAACACTGGAAGTTTTTAAGAAGAGATTGGACAGCTATTTGTCTGAAGTGGTGTAGGGTTTCCTGCCTAAGCAGGGGGTTGGACTAGAAGACCTCCAGGATCCCTTCCAACTCTGTTATTCTATTCTATTCTATTCTATTCTATTCTATTCTATTCTATTCTATTCTATTCTATTCTATGCTATGCTATGCTATGCTATGCTATGCTATGCTATGCTATGCTATGCTATGCTATGCTATGCTATGCTATCAAACTTCCACAATAAGCATCTGCTTTGATTCCCTCATCCCATCTTCATTTAATCATTTCAGATTTTTTTTTTAATGACCTTTGGTCTTGCTGGAATTCTTAAACAGATGGCATTTATCTAATAAATGCAGTAGATTTCATTTTAAAGGAAGAAACATATGTCTGAATTCTCTTTTTTTTTTCTGAACAAAGTCACGTCTAAATATGTGGACTAACTTGGAGTTATGAAAGTTCTTTAGATCTCTCATATAGCCACCATCTGTTAAACCTTGGTAAACCATTTGATTTCCTGCATTGTTCAGATCAAAGCTTCGACTTCACAAAAAATTTTCCTCAATATACTAAAGCGATTGAAAATATCTTTCGATATGTGCTGTAATAGACACCGCGAGTTGCATCCTTTTGGAAGGAGTCAAGAGAAAGCCATGTTATACTGATTTCTGAGGCCCACGTTACAAAAAATGAATCAAAAAGTATTTCTTTGGTAATATATTTAAAACTGCCCAGTTCATATTCTCTTGTGCATAAATCCATTTCTAAAATACCAGTTTATAACAGAAACTTATATCTTTCATAGAAAAAAAAATCAAATATTTTATCTTTACATCAACCCCATATTTCATACTTCAGTTCCATGATTTATTATCTATCCATTGATAAAACAAATCCCATATCAAATAATATTGTTTCTGTTCCTGTTCTCTAATTTCAAATGTCAATTTACTCATTTCAGCACATGAATGTGCAAAATTCTTGCAATCCACCAAGCCACACCACGCCCACAGAACCGGTAGTAAAAAAATTTGGATTTCACCACTGTATCGGATTACCTGTATTTCTATTTTTATTGCACAATAAACCACACACAGTCATTCTGGACAGTGAAGCGGGCAGCGTATAAATTACAAAGCAATAAATACAAATCAATAAATACAAATCAGTAAATAAATATGGTGGGAACACCCAGGTATGAGTCTCCGTAGCACTGCTGCTTCTCCTTCGCATCACTCCCACCTCAAAATTTGGATAAATTGGGAGTCCGCTTTAGAGTAGACGCCCATTCGCCTGAACAATCAGAACTATTTTTATTTATTTATTTATTTATTTACAGGACATAAATGAAAAATAATAGCCCGCCAATTCATGATAAAGTGCTAAAGATAAAAAGCCCGGTGGGAAAGGAGGAAATAAACATAAAAGGTGACCGAAAGGAATTAACGTTGTCATGTAACTCCAACAATAAAACGGAAGCATATAAAATATAATCCGCTCGATATGACATTTGGAGAAGACGAATGGGATCTGGCAGGAGAGGGATCATTAATATTTAAAAGGGGACGCGACATAGTACAAAGTGGGAGTTGGGGAAAACCTGTAACTTCTCAGACATTGATGGACTACATCTGCCACCATCTCGATTGGCATGACCAATGTTGCTGCAGGGGGAAAAAATGCAGCAACGTCTTGTAGAAATGTCTACAGCTTGGAAGATTCCTAAGTTTAATTTAACCTCTAGGAGAGATAAAAGTATGTCAGTTCAAAAAAAGCTTTATGTTGGCTACGCCGTCTCCAGAACTCTACCCTTTAGATGTTGGCAAGAAATTATTCCTAGAGCTACCTTTGAAAAGAGGTTGCTTGTTAGTTATGCCTATTCAATGTGATAGGTAGCTTCAAGTCTGTTTTTTATCAATAGGATCCTTGCTGCTCTCTGAGATTGGTTGTTGCTTTTTACAGGCATTAATGACCCGAGTATGTAACAACTTCAGTGGTAGAAGGTTAGGGTTAGAGAGGAGGAGGAAGAGGAGGAGGAGGAAGAAGAGGAGGAACAGGAGCAGGAGGAGGAAGAGGAGGACTGTGAAGTCCTTGGTCCTCCCTGAACATAGTGGTTTTCTTACAAACCACTATTTCATCATCCAACTACCCTGTTTCCCCGAAAATAAGACCTAACCAGAAAATAAGTCCTAGCATCATTTTTCAGGATGCTCGTAATATAAGCCCTACCCCCAAAATAAACCCCAGTTAAGATTGTCAGCCAGATGGATGCATTTAGTACCGTATTCCCCCCTCAAATAAGACTAACCAGAAAATAAGTCCTAATGCATCTTTTGGAGCAAAAATTAATATAAGATCCGGCCTTATTTTCGGGAAAACGTGGTAGGTAACATCATCAGTGCTAGAAGGGAGTGAGGTTTGCTCTCTATTTCTGTACGAGTGGCTTACCCATCAGTGTTGAGGGTTCCTTGATTAGACTGGTGTTTATTGTTAGATTGTGTGAGTGTCTGAGATGGTAATTCCTTGTTTGGAGTACCCTCTACTTCTTGATTGTTGATCTAATATTAATTTGGTTTTAATTTCTGCTGACCTGGGTGTTGATTGCTGGTGAGGAAGTGTGCGTTGTTTCCGTTTTGGCTTTTTGATTACCTTTTTTGAATGGTATGTAGATATTGTTTATCTCTCTGTGCCTGTTGATAGCCGATTTACAGGCTGTAAAGCACTGTGAAGCGGCATATAAACCCAAGTGCTTTTGTATTAATGCTAACAAGATAGATGTCTATAACTCAGCACATTCTTGGGTATCAGTTTTCAGGTGTGGAGGGATATCTTATTTATAGGCAAAAGCAGATATAATTTCTCAAGCTAAAGGGTAAATTGTGGATGGAAATTTAGGCCATTCTTCATTCTTGACTTCTCCAGAGTCATCATCATTCAATTGTCTTTGTCCTCCAGAAAAAGATACATAATCGTAGTTTGTATGGAGGATGAATTTGGTCAAATCAAAACGATCAAATTTTGATTAATAAAAGAGCAACTTGTTAATTTTGGAATGCATATTGGAACCTACTTTAACACTAAACATAAATCTGCCTGACACTTTAATTGGTTCTCACTTCATTGCTTTCCAATTTATCTTCCTCTTCTGCCACTGGACTTAATTATATCTGGGAAACAGAAAGCCCAACTTTCTATGTCACGCATGTCAACATGAAACACCATGATAGCCCTCAACAAACCCCATCTCTTATGTCCCCAAGAATAAGAGAATGCCATCTCTTATGCTGGCATTCTAGACTGCAAAGAATATAAACTTGGTTCATATCTCAATAACAATCTCACAAAGTAAGGTGGAACCACTGGTTGAAGGAGAGTAAAGAGGTATTGCAGCTTAGAATCTGTTCCCGGGAAGAAATATCTGACATCAAACTCTTAGGTCTCTATCCAGGGGTGGGCTTCAAACGTTTTAGCAAGGGGTTCTCTGCCAGGTTGCTGGGTGGGCGTGGCCATGATGGGTGTGGCCTAGTCAGCCTCCTGCACCATGGCGGGGGACATTTTTGCCCTCCCCAGGCTCTGGAGGTTTTCCTTGAGCCTTCAGGAGAGCGAAAATGGCTTCCCCAGGCTCCGGAGGCCGGAAACAGGCTCGTTTCCAGCCTTTCTGAAGTTCTGGTAGGCCAGTTTTTTGCCCTCCCCAAGCCTTCATGTGCACCCTGCTCTTACCTGTATCCAAAACGGGCTTCATGGGGACTCCTGGGAGGGGTGGGGAGGGGTTGGTGGGGCCAGCCAGGAGTGGGATTTGGGGGTCTTCTGAACTGCACAGAATCTTAGCTAGAGGTTCTCCCGAACCCCTGCAAACTCCCAGCAATCCACCCCTGTCTATATCTGCCATTTCCCAAGGGAAGGCAGACCACCTGGTGAGTTTCTTATAATATAGAGGGGATCAACAAGAAAATATTTACTTGGGCCTATCCATGAGTGGGGTCTAGGACAGGGGTCAGCAACCTGTGGCTCAGGAGCCACATGTGGCTCTTTCTCCTCTCTGCTGAGGCTCCCTGTCACTGAAAATATGCATCACAACTGCCAATGTGCGACACCTGCCAGCACATGATTTATTAAGCTTTTCAACCCCCGATAGGCCAACCGTAGATAAATCCAAGGAAAGAAACGTTTCAGAAGAAAAAAGGAACATTTAGTTCAACTACATATGCTAGTTTTGTGGCCACTCAAGAAATAGTCAGGCACGGGAAGGGTTTTGTGGCTCCCGGTGTTTTCTTTTCTGTGGGAAGCAGAAACGTTGCCGACCCCTGATCTAGGACAATCTGTTGCAGTCAACTTGTCATTGCCAACTGACCCCCGCTTCCCCCGAGACAGATCACAGCAGAAAAACTTGCCATTGGACAATTTAATGCCATATTCATCATTTCATTCAGTTATTTTTATTACTGGTCACCACGTTTTTATCAAAATTTATGTAACTCTTGCATTTCTGGATTGGATTGTTTTATTATTATTGACCACGGTTGCATCAAAATTAATTTAACTTTTGTATTTGTTGAAATGTCACACAGCTAGTGGTCCTGTGATGAATTGGCTACAGTGAGTTGGCCATGGTGAATTGGCCCATTCCACCATGAGTGGTCCCGGTTGCTTGTGCCTGACATTAAG
The DNA here is from genome assembly GCA_038048745.1 of Coluber constrictor foxii. Lineage (NCBI taxonomy): Eukaryota > Metazoa > Chordata > Lepidosauria > Squamata > Colubridae > Coluber > Coluber constrictor. The sequence goes on along the minus strand of CM075965.1, from coordinate 447,889 downwards.
ACAATCTTTCCCAGACTGATGGGTTACAGAGCATCAACCATCTACAGGCACATAGAGATAAACAACATCTAGCTATCATTCAAAAGAGCTAATTATAAACTGTCAGAATGATAGAAGAGAAGAAACTGTGCCTGTGTCTAGCTCTCTTAGCATACAATGTCCTATAGGGCTGTCCTGATGGAAGAAATTGAAACAATTTATGTCCAGGATATGAGGGGTCTGCAGATATCTTCTCAACCCTCCTTCTGGATAGGTTTAAGTATATAGAAGGATCTTGACAGACTTGAACATTGGGCGCTATCTAACAAAATGAAATTCAATGGTGAAAAAAATAAGGTTCTACATTTAGGCAAGAAAAACAAAATGCACAGGTACAGTATATGTGGTACCTTGCTCTATAGTAGTAACTGTGAGAGGGATCTTGGTGTCCTAGTGGACAACCATTTAAATATGAGCCAGCCGTATGCAGCAGCTGCCAAAAAAGCCAACACAGTTCTAGGCTGCATAAACAGAGGGATAGAATCAAGATCATGTGAAGTGTTAATACCACGTTATAATGCCTTGGTAAGGCCATTCTTGGAATACTGCATTCAGTTTTGGTCACCACGATGTAAAAAATATGTGGAGACTCTAGAAAGAGTACAGAGAAGAGCAAGGAAGAGGATTAGGGAACTGGAGGCTAAAACATACGAAGAACGGTTGCAGGAACTGGGTATGTCTAGTTTAATGAAAAGAAGGACTAGGGGAGACATGATAGCAGTCTTCCAGTATCTCAGGAGCTGCCACAAAGAAGAGGGAGTCAAGCTATTCTCCAAAGCACCTGAAGGCAGGAGAAGAAGCAATGGGTGGAAGCTAATCAAGGAGAGAAGCAACTTAGAACTGAGGAGAAATTTTGTCTTTTCGTAGGCCTTTATGTGTATTTTTCTCCCAGCCGGGTTTTTTCCTATGTAAATGAAGATCTTTATACAGCCAAAGCTCAGTGAAATCCCATTCACTTGTAGGTAGGTGGGTAGGTGGGTGGGTGGATGAATGGATGGATGGATGGATGGGTGGATGGGTGGATGGATGGATGGGAGGGAGGGAGGGAGGGGCTGCTCATAATTCTATTCATCTAGAACAGTGTTTCTCAACCTTGGAAGCTTGAAGATGGGTGGACTTCAACTCCCAAAATCCCCCAGCTGGCTGGGGGATTCTGGGAGTTGAAGTCCACCCATCTTCAAGCTTCCAAGGTTGAGAACACTGATCTAGAAGAACATTAGGCAGGACTAGCAACATTGATGTTAACTTGTTTTATGTCTTGGCAAGACAATCTGCAATCCTCTCTAAATCATTAATGACTGAATGGAAATGCCTATCTACTCTATTTCCCCCCCTGTTTTCTTTAAATACATCCACGCTAAATAAATAAATTGCATGTTTATAAAGAGGATCCATTTGGAAAATGATATGACTTTTATGAGGATTACATTCTAGTCAAATACGATAATAGCTAGTTACAGAAAATAAGTGAGGCCGTTTTGATGGTGTTGAAATGTATCAGACGAAGATAAATATGTGGAACAGTTCAAAGCAACAATGCTCTTGAAATGCACAAATCACTTGGCTCCCAAATGTCAAGTGAGAAATTAATTCATAAATGAATATTTAATTCAAGCAATCACTGATGTTTTCCTGCTAAACAAAACTGAAGTGCATTACATAGTCTGAACTGTCAATAACGTCAATGATTTTATCTTACAGAAATAAATAGTAGAAGATAAGAATAAAATTACTTTCAGGAATGATTATGTGAGGTTGGTATTTTTTTTTTAATGTCAAAAAATGTATATTAGGGACACCGAAAGAGAAACAACAAAGAAATAGCAAGATAAGTGATTGAGAAAATTTCACATTTACAAGTACCTTTTTACAGTTCTTTTATCTTTTAATTCCTTCTTTCCTTTTCCTTCTTTCCTTTTGTCTTTTTTTGTTTTTCATGTGGGCCCACTTCATTAACTCCTTAGTTAAATATGTTTTTCCTTAGAGACTTTTATTTTAATTACTGCTGATAAGTTGACTGGGTATATAGTCTTAATCTTGTAGCTTTCGAGCTATTTTAACCCCCTGAATATTCTTGAGGGAAGAACAAAGAGGATAAGAAGACTTCAAAAATCTCCAAGACACGTTTAAATAATCGAAAATGCTTTTCTCTGGATAAAACTCCATATTGCATCTGACACATTCTTTTTTTTTAAAAAAAAATACATTTTTCACCATTGTATCTTGAAGACATCAACTGCTTTTTGGATACTATCTTTTATTTGCCCCTTCGTTCATGCAAGGCGTGACAGAGAATTATTCCTGAGAGGGGAAATCTAACTGTGGGGGGTGAAAAAACCCGATAAATGTAGCCCGTTTTGTAGCCGAATCAGACAGGAGGTTACAGGAAATGATTTCAAGGATAGGAAAAGCCTTCTGCTATACTAACTATTTCCTACCAAGGATAGCACAATAACAGAATAACAGAACTGGAAGGGATCTTGGAGATCTTCTTGTCCAAATCCTATACTAAGGGGCCTGCAACCTTAAACACTCAGAGAGCCATTTGGACCCATTTCCCACAGAAAAGAAAACACCGGGAGCTACAAAACCTGGGTGGGTGTGGCCAACTCGATATCACTCACTCCCACCCAGTCACATGACTCTCTCTCTCTCTGTCTCTCTCTCTGTGTGTCTTTCTCACTCTCTCTCCCTTTCTCTCTCTCTCTCTCTCTCTCTCTCTGTCTCTGTCTCTGTCTCTTCTCTCTCTCTCCCCCACCCTGTCTCTCTATCTCTGTTTGTCTGTCTGTCTGTCTTTCCCTCCCAGTCTCTGCCCCCCTCTCTCCCTCCCTCCCCCTCTCTGTCTCTCTTTCCCTCCCTCCCTCTCTCTTTCTCTCTTTCTGTCATCTCTTTCTCTTTCTCTCTCTCCCCCTTCCCCCCTCTCTCTTTCCCCCCTCTCTCCCTCCCTCCCCCCTCTCTCTCTTTCCCTCCCTCCCCATCTCTTTCTCTCTCTGTCTCTGTGTCTCTTGTTTCTCTCTCCCCCTCCCTCCCCATCTCTCTCTCTCTTTCCCTTCCTCTCTCTCTCTCTTTCCCCCTCTCTCTTTCTCTCTCTCCCCCTCTTTCTTTCTCTCTCTTTCTCTCTTTCTCTGTCTCTCTGTCTATCTCTCTCTGTCTCTGGGTCTCTTGTCTCTCCCTCTCTCTCCCTCCCTCCCCATCTCTCAATCTCTCTTTCCCTCCCTCTCTCTCTCTTTCCCCCCTCTCTCTTTCTCTCTCTCCCCCTCTCTCTTTCTCTCTCTCATTCTCTCTCTCATTCTCTTTCTCTCTCTCTTTCTCTCTCTGTCTGTCTGTCTCTGTCTCTCTGTGTGTGTGTCTCTTGTCATTCTCCCTCCCTCCCCCTCTGTCTCTCTCTCTCTCTCTCCCTCTCTTCCCCCCTCTCTCTTTCTCTCTCTCATTCTCTCTTTCTCTCTCTCTTTCTCTCTCTCCCCCTCTCTCTTTCTCTCTCTCATTCTCTCTTTCTCTCTCTCTTTCTCTCTCTGTCTGTCTCTGTCTGTCTGTCTCTGTCTCTCTGTGTGTGTGTCTCTTGTCATTCTCCCTCCCTCCCCCTCTGTCTCTCTCTCTCTCCCTCCCTCTCTTCCCCCCTCTCTCAGCATTCCCGGTAATTGGGTGTGGCTAGTCGAGAGAAAAGAAGGCCAAGGGTTGACCATGATAGCAGTTTTCTAGTATTTGAGGGGCTGCCCTAAAGAAGAAGGGGTCAAATTATTCTACATAGCACCAGAAGACAAGACAAGAAACAATGAATGGAAACAATCAAGAAGAGAATCAACCTGGAATTAAGGAGAAACTTCCTGACAGTGAGGACAATTAACCACTGGAACAGCTTCCTCCAGAAGTTGTGGGTGCTCCATCACTGGAGGTTTTTAAGAAGAGATTGAACCATGATTTGTCCAGGATGGCATAGGGTCTCCTCCAAGGTTCCTCCCAACTCTGCTATTCTGCATTCTGTATGCATGGAGTCTATGCATTTCATACTCTAGAGTGTTATATTTATATAAATTTATATATCCATTCACTACTTTCACCCATATGTCCTTCAAACCTTTGTGGGTGTCTTAAATACTTAATATTAGTACTAATATCACTCTATAAAGCCTTAGTAAGACCACACTTAGAGTACTGCATCCAGTTTTGGTCACCACACTTTAAAAAAGATGTGGAGACTCTAGAAAGAGTGCAGAGGAGAACAACCAGGATGATGAGGGGACTGGAGATTAAAACATATGAAGAATGGTTGCAGGAACTGGGCATGGCTAATCTAGTGAAGAGAAGGACCAGGGAGACATGATAGCCATCTTCCAATGTTTGAGGGGCTGCCATAGAAAGAGAGGGGTGAAGCTCTTTTCCAAAGGACCTGAAGGCCAGAAAAGGAATAATGGATGGAAACTGACCAAGGAGAGATTCAACCTAGAAATGAGGAGGAACTTTCTGACAGTGAGAACAATCCACCCACGGAACAGAAGTTGCCTTCAGAAGTTGTGGGAGCTTCATCACTTGAGACCTTCAAGAAGAGATTGGACTCCCCTCTGTCGGAAATGATGTAGGGTCTCCTGCTTGAGTAGGAAGATTGGAGTAGATGACCTATAAGGTCCCTTCCAATTCTGTTAATCTGTCATCTGTTACTCATATCGATTCTTCACTTGGAATACACAACTTATTCTTATCCTTTCAATTGATGGTCTTTCTAATTTTTCCACTTCTCCAATTCACGTTAATGGAGCCTTTAGATTTAGTGCATTTTCAGGGAGACTCTGTGGATTTAGCTTGGTCCTTTGGTTTATGGAATATCCCTTAGTTGTTGTTTTTTTCTCTCTCTGTCTTTGATGCACCCTCAGCCCTCGTCTACGTTTAGATCAGTTCTGGAAGAAAGGAGAACTCTGGAAAAGTTTTCTCCAGACAAATTTGTCCTTGAATTACTCTATGCATCTTTTTAGAAGCCATATCAGGGGCAAAATTGTTTGCCCGTACAACTTGCTCTGAAGGCTGGTTTATAGAACCCACACAGGGCCGTTCAAAGATACAACTCCACTGAAAAAAAGTGACTTATGACCAGTGGTCATAAATTATTTAAATTATTTTTTTTTAATTATGACCAGTGGTCATAATTATTATTCAAATAATTTAACAACAGGTTGTTTGCTCTAATGACCGGCTGGGTGGGCGTGGCCATGGTGGTGGGCGTGGCCAAGGGGTGTGACAGGCAGCACTTGGCCTCCTGCAGCCTCCTGGGAGCAAACACAGGGCATGGGAGTGGGGGGCTGTGGTGGGTTGCTACTGATTCGCCCCGGTAACACCGCCAAAACATCATCAAATATGCTCTGTGCATGCGCAGAGAGATCCAACCTAGAACTAGAGAGAAACTAGGGACACTGAGGACAATTAATGATCTGTGGAAAGACTTCAGAGCTAGTAGGTGTTCCAGTGGGTTTCAAAAATTTTTACTCCCGGTTCTGTGGGTGTGGCATGTCTTAGTGGGCGTGGCTTGATGGGTGTGGCAGGGGGAGGCTACTGTAAAATCTCCATTCCCACCCCATTCCGGAGGAAGGATACTACAAAATCCCCATTTCCTCCCGATCAGCAGGGACTCGGGAGGCAGAGAATAGATGGGGGCTGGGCCAGTCAGAATTTTTACTATCGGTTCTCCAAACTACTCAAAATGTCCGCTACCGGTTCTCCAGAACTGGTCAGAACCTGCTGAAACCCACCTCTGTCCATCACTAGAGGTTTTCAAAAAGAGAGTGGCTAGATTTTTGTCCAGAATGGTATAGGGTCTCCTGCCTAAACACGGGGCTGGACTAGAAGACCTCTAGGGTCTCTTCCAACTTTAATATTCCATGAACTACATTCTATATTTTAAAAAACAACCCAACTATAAATTGGTGCAGTTATCAGTGGAGTTGTTATAGAAATCCAGTGACTACTTCAGATAAGCCTGGTTTCCTGGCAAACCAACTGTAGGAGTTTAATTATTCCCCGTTCTTGCTCTCTAGCTGCCTCTTTCTCGAAGAATTATAGGATTTATGGAAATCTAACATTGAGGACATCACGCTGAGTTTAGGAACCTGACCTGTCGCTCCTATTATGGATTTATGATTGAGGGATAATAAGTTCTCCTTGAATTTGTTCCCACAAACTGATTTGAAGGGAGGAGAAAGAGAGCAAGTGTAAAATGCTGTAACTTTTTCAAAATCTGACTTACTTTTTGTGACACAATACTCTTTTTCCCATTTTTTTTTCATTCTTACTGTTCTTTAGTGCTTTAATTTCTTTTGTCTAATATGTACCACGGTCCTTGTGGGATCTCTGTATTTTTTCTGCGTGCTTTCATCTTCTTTTTACTTTCCTCATAAAATAATACTCTGTTTTCCCCAAACTAAGACATCCCCTGATAATCAGCCCAACTGGGCTTTTGAGCGCATGGCAATAAGGACAAGCGCTTATTTCAGGGTTCAAAAAAATATAAGACAGGGTCTTATTTTGGGGAAAACATGGTAGATAAAACCTGAACCCTCTATTCCTTTTTGTAAGCAGCAAAAAAAAAAAAATCCCCATTGGATCCACTGTACCAATTTTGGAATACCAAAAAATAATAATAATAATCATTGTAAATAATGGCCATCTTTATGCAATAAATATTTTGGCATACCAACATTTCAGAAAGAGTCTGATAGCATCTTTTCAAAGCAACACTTTTATTTAAGTCATAATCTTTCATTAGCTGCAGCTCTCACCATCAGAATGTATCTATAAAGACTATTTTTTTATATCACAGCGTAGTATAATCCCAATTGTGGTAGCACACACTGGAGATAAGTGAGAGAAACTGATTTAAGAATGGAACATTCTGGGAAAATGTTGCAAGTTCTTTTTTCCAACTGGATCATGCTGTTCTGAAGGTTTTTTTTTTTAAAAAAAAATCTATCAAATGGCTGCTTTTATTCTGATTCAAGGGGGAAAAAAACCTGGAGAGTTATTGTAATAGATTGAATTAATCCAAAGTCTGCTGTATTTAAATAAAATGTAATATTTTATCCTGGACCTACGTATTTGAGGGAGTTGTGTCTCCAGGATGTTAGTCAAGACCTAGCACGTCTTAAAATAATATCATACATACATACCATGTGCTGTTCAGATGGTGAATGATAGCGAATTAGTTACCTTAAGAATTAAGAGCTGTCTCCTTAAGAAATTGCATTGTGGGAGATGTAGAGAGAGAGATTGCATTATGGGAAATGTAGTCCATGACATGTGACCACATCTGGCCACTGAGGCTCCCTACCTAGGGCCGCGATCGCTAACCTTTTTGCCATCACGTGCCAAAAGCGGGGGGGGGGAAGCATGGGGCGGTCGCGCACCCGTGTGCCCACACCATTTAATGCCTCCCCGCGCATGTGTGCTCCCCCCTTTTTTGGCACACAACGACAAAAGGTTACCAGTGGGCCCGGTAGGCTTGTTTTTCATCCTCCCCAGGCTCCAGATACTTTCTTGGAGCCTGGGGAGGGCAAAAACGGCCTTCCCTACTCCCCCGGAGGCCCTCTGGAGGCCAGAAACAGCCCGTTTCCTGACTTCCGGTGGGCCCAGAAGTCCTGAAAATCAGCTGGTCGGTGCATGCATGTGTACTGGAGTTGAGCTAGGGCAATGCTCACGTGCCCACAGATATGGCTCCACATGCCACCTGTGGCACGCATGCCATAGGTTCGCCATCACGGACCTAGGGTGTAGAACAAAGCCCGGCCATTATGAATTGCCATGGAGGAGAGAAGCATGCTTTCTGAACAGGGGGACAGATCTACTGTCATTTTACACTAGGAAATGGGACATATTATGAAATAAGGATGACTCTCACCATGACTCATCGTGATTGTAAGTCTATATTTTGAGGATACCCAAATAAATGATCTGTATGAAAATCTGTTTGCTAGAGTTTAACTGCCTGTTCCCAGTGGAGCCAGATGCCTGGGGAACAAAACACTCCAAGTACTGCAAAGTTGTTTCTACTAGGACTAAGAATACTTCTTACTTGGCTATGATATATAGTAGCTGGAGAATTTATGTATTTGCACCCCATGTTTATTATTTCTACAAATAACTCAAGGTGGCGAACATATTCCACACACCTCCCTCCTCCTATTTTCCCCACAACAGCAACAACCCTGTGAGGTGGGTTGGGCTGAGAGAGTGAGGAACTGGCCCAAGGTTACCAGCTGGCTTTCATGGCTAAGGTGGGACTAGAACTCACCATCTCCTGGTGATGCTCACACAGTCATATTCTGTACCAGAGGAAGCTTCTGCTAATTGGCCCCGAAGTCACCCAGCTGGCTATCATGGCTAAGATGGGTCTAGAACTCACTGTCTCCTGGTAATTGGCCCTGAAGTCACTCAGCTGGCTCTCATGGCTAAGGTGGGACTAGAACTCACCATCTCCTGGTGATGCTCACACAGACACATTTTGTACCAGGTGAAGCTTCTGAATACTCTTCAAGGGTAACCCTAGGTAGAGTGCATTGCAATAGTCAGAATGGGGGTTATGAGTCAGTTGCTTAAGCCTGAATTTTCATTATGTGACCACCGGGATACTGCTACAGTCATAAGTGTGAAAAACGGTCATAATGTTTTGACCCAGCCTTAACAGAAGCAAGAAACGGACTTCTTGTCACGAAAAACCCTTCTTTATTTACCTCTTGTGAATTAATTGCATTCACCCACCGAAAAGTCCAGGCAATAGTCCTTCAAGGAGTTAACTGCAGTACAGATCTTATCAGTTCCCATGAGCTGCAAAAGGCTGCAAATTAAATTCTGGCAAGCAGTCTCTGTGGCACGAAACACAATGAACAAAATCTTCAGAAATACGAACAGTTGTCTCCTACAACAACCACTCCCCTTTCTTTCTATTTATTCCCCAGCCAGGGAGGGGCCATTCAGCGTTCACACATGCTTTCCTTCCTGAGTCGACTCCTTGTCCTCCGTTGCTCACCTCTCCTAACTGCTCTGTGCATAGGTGCATCTGGAACAGGCCCCAGCTGTTCTTCCTCCTCACTCGTCTCAGCCTCCAAAGGCAGCTGCCTCTCCGGTGGCTGAGAAATGTCAGATGGTCCTGGCTCTATCTCTGTGTCCGACGCAGAGCATCCATCAAAGCCTTCCCCAGACTCTAGAACTGGCCCAAATTCCTCCCCAACCTCCGCATCGACCGAGTCTGCTGCCAGTTCAGCTCTGCTGGCAGCTGGCGGACCACAAATAAATCACTTTTTTTCAATGCCATTGTAACTTTGAATGGTTACTAAACGAACAATTGTAAGTCAAGGACTACCAGCGCTAGGGAAATACACAACCCCACCAATCATACAGGATTGTCTTTCGCGTTCCCAAAATAACTCTCTCTTTTCCACTTTAGTTCTTCTTTCTCCGTTAACCACAGACAAAGGAACGCACGGCTGCTTAGCCAAATTTAAAATGGCATTTACCCAAAAGGAAGGCTTAGCCAGCCAGGTGTGAAAGGGAGGATTTATCCAAACAATATTACCTGTGAATATATGGCTGATTAAGTCTCCCTCTCTCCTGGCTTTTGAAATGAATCACCGACGGAGTTTCACACTTCAGTAACTGTTTGGTGTGAAGTCGCAGGAAATAAAAAAGCAAAGGGAGGAAAAAAAAAACTTCAAAACAGACCCCTGTACTTTGGTTTGGCTAAAAAGAATGATTTATCAGGGAAAGGAGAAATTTTGACTGTACAGGTAGTCCTCGAGTTACGACCACCATTGAGCCCAAAGTATCCGTTCCTAAGAGAGACAGTTGTTACAAAATGGAGTTTTGCCCCCATTTTGCAACCTTTCTTGCCCCATTTGTTAAGTGAATCTCTGCAGCTGTTAAGTTAGTAACCCTGTTGTTAACTGAATCTGTTTTCCCTGTTGACTTTGCTTGTCGGAAGGTCGCAAAAAGGGACCATGTGACCCCAGGAAACCGCAACCGTCATAAATACGAGTCAGCCAAGCATCTGAATTTTTGATCACGTGACCAGCGGTGGGTTTCACATTATGTTATTACCGATTCGCTGCACACGTGTGCGCCCAATTCATGCCTGTGCCTGCCTTCCGTGTATGCAGTGGTGGGATTCAAATAATTTAACAATCGTTTCTCTACCCTAATGATTTCTTCCAACAACCAGTTCACCAAATTGCTTAGAAAGTTAACAACTGGTTCTCCCAAAGTGGTGCGAACTGGCTGAATCCCATCACTGTGTGTATTTGCTCGGCCTTTCACGCATGTGCTTTGCTCACACGCGTGCCGCCTCAAAAACTTGCCTAAATAGGAAGGCATAGAGCTGGGACAGTTGGGCGGGCCCACCTGCAATTTCCGCTACCAGTTCGGGCAAACTGGTCCGAACTGCCTGACGATCACAAATCACTTTTTTTCAGTTTCCATTGTAACTTTGAACAGTCATGAAGCAAACGGTTATAAGTCGAGGAGTAGTGCCCTGAGGTCCTATCCGTTGTGGACATCGTGATGCTTATAATTGCAAAACAAAACCAGCTGTGATATTTTCATAATGTCTACGATGAGGTCATGTTATACATGCTGATACTTACCCTGCCCTTCAGAGGCGAACAATGTTTTTATTTATCATTTATTAAGCAACTGCTGTTTAATAAATTGAGACAAACTGGATTTTAAATATGGATTTGGAGTTTTAAAAGGCTTAATCACAAAAGTGATGCGGAAACCGACGTTATGGATCAGCAGATGAATTTTTAAAATGCCAGGATACAAGAGTGACATTGAAAAAGTTGCCAAAACGGATTTACCAACGAAACCAGCTGACATCTTAATAATTAAAGCAGACTTACAAATAATAAATCAGAAGAGACTTTGGAAAGCCTTCTTATCTAGAATTCACACAAGGAATGTGTAAAAACGGAGGAAACTTTTTTTCTCCTTGACGGGAGACAAAGAGAAAATGAGAAGAAATTCAAGTGGTGGGACATGACGTGAGGGGATTAAAGATCAAGCTATTTAAAAATAAGCAGAAGGTTTGCAAAGTGAATTTGTTTGATCAGCGTTTAAATGTGTATGTTCTGGTTTTTAGTAGCTGTTTAGTGTGGGATTTCCTTTTGACCGCGATTGAATGACGAGGTTTTAAAGATCAGCTTATAAATGAGAAAATGATCTTTGAAGATGTTTTGCTTCTCATCCAAGAAGCTTCTTCCACTCTTGGATGAAAAGCGAAATGTCTTCAAAGAACAAGCAGAAAGTCCAGGTGCTTCTTGAAAAAGCACCTTTTGGGTAACCATTCCGTCCATGATTTTCTCTTCTCCCTTTCTTACCTGTCTTTGCTTCATCTAAAAGAGTCCAGCCAGTTGTAGCCACAACATCCATGGAGAAGAACATCTCTAAACACTTACGAAATTGAGGTGCACAAATTCCAACCCCTATATATATTTGTTGTTAGTTGTGAAGTTGTGTCCGACCCATCGTGACCCCGTGGACAACACTCTTCCAGGCCTTCCTGTCCTCTACCATCCTCTGGAGTCCATTTAAGCTTCTTCAGTGACTCCATCCAGCCACTTCGTTCTCTGCCGTCCCCTTCTTCTTTTGCCCTCAATCTTTCCCAGCATTAGGCTCTTCTCCAGTGAGTCCTTCCTTCTCATTAGGTGGCCAAAGGATTTGAGTTTCCTCTTCAGGATCTGGCCTTCTAAAAAGCAGGCAGGGTTGATTTCCTCTAGGACTGACCTTGCAGTCCAAGGGACTTGCAGGAGTCTCTTCCAGCACCAGAATTCAAAGGTCTCCATTCTTTAATGCTCAGCATGACTTATGGTCCAACTTTCACAGCCATACATTGCAACTGGGAAAATATATATGCATATATATATATGTTTTCTGAGGTTTTCACGGGTGTTTGTATGTAGGTCTTTGGTTATCCAGGTCTTCTCCCGCGTAAAATTGGAAGTATCTTGGCGAAGTTTCGACGAAGTCTCATCCGTCATCTTCAGGAAGCATGAAGCCAAAAACACCAGCCTGAAGATGACGAATGAGACTTCGTAGAAATGTCGCCAAGATACTTCCAATTTTACGCAGGAGAAGACCCAAATAACCAAAGACCTACACACACACACACATATATATATAATACCAAATTTATATTTGCTGATAAAGAAATAAAGGGAGACTAGTATAGATCTATTTCAAGCTATTTAGCTCTCATCAGCTAACCACACCCTTACTTGGTTCAAGTTCAAATCCGAGTAAGGATATGGCCAGCTGATGAGAGCTAAATAGCTTGAAATAGATCTATACTAGTCTCCCTTTATTTCTTTATCAGCAAATATAAATTCGGTATAAAATGGTTTGTCATGAATGCAACTGCTTGAGGACTTCTGGATTGGAGCTGAAAGGCGAAAGAGAAGTAGTATGCTCCCTCCCATATTGGGGTAGATCAGGTGCTCCGATAGAAAAACACACATATATATCCATCATGGATGAATTTGAACTAACATGTTGAAGTAACACCCAGGCATGGCTGACTCAGGAATTCTGGGAGTTGAAGTCCACAAGTCGTAAAAGGGCCATACTTCTCCACCCCTGCCTTATCTGTCGGAATCTAGCAAATCTTTGACATGGAAATCAAAGAAAATAATCAGTTCGCAAAGCTTCAGCAACTAAGGTAGAGTCATTTGCGCATTGGGAAGTTGCCCGTTTGCGTGGATTTTTAAGACCTCAGAGAAATAAGCTTTGCTAAGCTTTCTGGCATAAGCTGATGCACAAACACACTGGGCAGTTTCTTTTTTTAATCCACATCATGTTCTCCTATCGTGCTTGTCTAATGACACCAGAGAAGTGAAAATGCTTAATAAAGCATGTTTGAGCTGGGATGATTCAATTAAGCTAACTTTCTTTAATCTGTATGAGCTTCGGACAGAAATTTTAGTCACTGCTCATTAAACATATTGGTTAAACAAGGAAAAGCAGAGGTGTATATATTGCGAAATTTCTCTCCTCTCTCCTCGTCATATTTAAGGCACCAAATTAAAGGTCTGAGGAACTCTTATTTAGATTTAGATTTTTAGATTTTATTGAATTTATATACCACCCTACTCCCGAAGGACTCAGGGCGGTGTACAGCCATAAAATAAAACATATAAATACAAAATTTAAAATAGACTAAAACAAAATTAAATAACTTGGCTGAAAAATTTAAAGTCCCAATAATTTAAAACAAATTAAAATTCCCATTTAAAAGGCGGAAAAGACTTAGGTCAGACCGGCTTGATGGAATAGGTAAGTCTTGAGTGCGCGACGGAAGGTGCGCAGGTCCGGAATCGTCCGTATTTCCAGGGGGAGGTCGTTCCAGATGGTAGGTGCTCCCACAGAGAAGAGTCTCCCCCTGGGGGTCGCCAGCCAACATTGTCTGGCCGACGGCACCCTGAGGAGGCCCTCTCTGTGAGAGTGTATCGGACGGTGGGAGATATTCAGTGGCAGAAGGCAGTCCTCTAGATATCCCAGTCCTAAGCCATGGAGCGCTTTGAAGATGGTGACTAGCACCTTGAAACACACCCGGAAGATCACTGGGAGCCAGTGCAGCTTGCACAACAGGGGAGTTACACGGGAGAAACGAGTCGCTCCCATAACCACTCACGCGGCCGCATTCTAGACCAGATGGAGCCTCCGGGTGCTCCTCAAGGGGAGCCCCATGAAGAGAGTGTTAGAGTAGTCCAGACGGGAAGTGACAAGGGTGTGAGTGACTGTGCGTAAGGCATCCTGATCCAGAAAGGGACGCAACTGGGAAATCAGGCGAACCTGATAAAAAGCCCTCCTGGCCACGGCCATCATATGATCGTCTAAAGACAGCCATGTATCCTGGAGGGCGCCCAAGTTAAGAGCCCTCTCTGAGCCCTTTCTAACGAAAAGAAGGACCAGGGGTGACATAATAGCAGTCTTCCAATATTTGAGGGATTGCCACAAAGAAGAGGGAGTCTATTCTCCAAAGCACCTGAGGGCAGGAGAAGAAGCAATGGGTGGAAACGACTCAAGGAGAGAACCAACTTAGAACTAAGGAGAAATTTCCTGACAGTGAGAACAATTAATCAGTGGAACAACTTGCCTCCAGAAGTTGTGAATGCTCCAGTTTTTAAGTAGATGTTGGATAACCATTTGTCTGAAGTGGTGTAGGGTTTCCTGTGTAAGCAGGGGTTGGACTAGAAGACCTCCAAGGTCCCTTCCAACTCTGTTATTCTATTCTATTCTATTCTATTCTATTCTATTCTATTCTATTCTATTCTATTCTATTCTATTCTATTCTATTCTATTCTATTCTATTCTAAAAAACCAAGAAAGTCCAGTTGCCTCTGGAAAAAGCACAGTTGGGACATATTGATAAGAGGCTGATGATTACTGGGAACAGATGGTCCACTGTCAGAGAGCCTGGATAGCTCAACAGACTAAAAGCCTGTTATTAACATTCAGCTGTCTGCAATTATTGCAAGTTCGAATCTCACCAGGCTCAAGGTTGACTCAGCCTTCCATCCTTTTTAAGGAGGGTAAATTGAGGACCCAGTTTGTGGGGGCAATAAGATGACTTTGTATAAAATATACAAAAGTATGAAGGCTATTGCTTAACGCATTGTAATTTATATGCCGCCCTGAGTCTCCAGAGAAGGGCGGCATATAAATCTAATTTTAAAAAAAGAAAAGAGGTGGACTTGTGTTTCTCTGATTGGAATATGACCTCTTTCTACTTGGAGGAGAGAATGGGATAGATCCACCATCTCTTCTGCCTGCAAGCTGTGGTGTCTGCCTCTTTGTTTTCCACTTGTGATATCATGCAGGCATCCTAATGAGTAGGCCTGCTGATGATTCATTGAGACAAACAGAATGTTTGCAAATGTGGGTATTAAGTGATGGTTAGCATTATCTGCAAAGTTCTTAATCCGTAATTATAGTTTCTAAGATGAGTTCATTTGCTGTTCTGAAGGTGACAAGTAGCAAAACAAAGCTAGCATGTTTCTCAGAGGTGGAATTCACATACTGTAGCAACAGTGGTGGGTTTCTACCGGTTTGGCCCGGTTCGGTCGAACTGGTAGTGACGATGGTGAGCTGAGAGCAAACTGGTTCTGGCCCCTACATTATAAATACCTTATATTTGGTCGTCAAGCTGAGAGCGGATTGCTGCATCTCAGCTGTTCTGTAATATACTGTGCTTGTGCAGAGCGCAAGTTTGGCGTGCGTGCGAGCGAAGCGTGTGCAAAGCACACATGAAGCACATACATGATGCGAATGGTGGCAACACCGATTGAAACCCACCACTGTGCAGTAACTGTTTCACCCAGCACCGGAAATGTGAGCATGTGCCGTCCGCTCATATGTGAGAGTAACAAAACACGGCAGTTCACTCTTGTGCGCCATCCACACATTTATTTATTTATTTATTTATTTATTTATTTATTGGTTTGATTTATATGCCGCCCTTCTCCGGAGACTCAGGGCAGCTTACAATGGGTTAAGCAATAGCCTTCATCCTTTTGTATATACCTGCTTAGTAGGGCTTTCGGTCCCCCCTAAGTGGTGTTCTTTTTTTATACAGAGTCAGCTTATTGCCCCCACAATCCAGGTCCTCATTTTATCTACCTCAGAAGGATGGAAGGCTGAGTCACCTTGCGTGCAACGTCAAACAACACAGCAATTTGCTCATATGCGCTGTCCATTCATGCATGTAGCATCAAAAACACAGCAATATAAGACAGGATTGTGCCCGGACAGATGGGTAAGCCCACCCGCAGGTCGCCCCTACCGTTTCGCCCGAACCGGTTGAATACCACCTCTGATGTTTCTGCAGAGAGAACAGATCTTTGCTTCAGTGTTAGGAAAGCCAAATATTAATGACTCGTTTAGTCATATATTTGTTGGCCTTTTATCTCCTGCAATCCATCCACAGCCAAGGACCATTAACCTCTAAACTTAAGCCAGGCTAATGTAGAGAAAAGTAAGGTTCTACATTTACGCAAGAAAAACCAAATGTAAAAATACAGATTAGGTGAAATTTAGTTCAATAGCAAGTTACTGCGAGAGGGATCTTGGAGTCCTAGTGGACAGTCACTTAAATATGAGCCAGCCGTGTGCAGCAGCTGCCAAAAAAGCCAACACAGTCCTAGGCTGCATTAACGGAGGGATAGAATCAACATCCCGTGAAGTGTTAATGCCACTTTATAAGGCCTTGGTAAGGCCACACTTGGAATATTGCATCCAGTTTTGGTCACCACGATGTAAAAAAGATGTGGAGACTCTAGAAAGAGTGCAGAGAAGAGCAAGAAAGATGATTAGGGGACTGGAGGCTAAAACATGTAAAGAACCGTTGCAGGAATATAGGGTATGTCTAGTTTAATGGAAAGAAGGAGTAGGGGTAACATGATAGCAGTCTTCAAATAGCAACAGGGCTGCCACAAAGAAGAGAGAGTCCAGCCAGTGGTGTGATTCAATACTCAATACTCCTGAGTCGTCCTCTCTGCTGGCAGCTCTTCTCATACGTGCACTAGGAACAGGCTCCTCCTGTTCCTCTGCCTCTCTACTGTCAGCCTCTGGAGGCTCCGGAGTCTGCACCTCACTCCCCGATGGCCCTGGCCCCATCCCTGCCTCCGACACAGAGCCTTCATCCGGTCCTTCCCATCCTCCAGGACTGGCTCCTGTTCTTCCTCAGCCTCATCACTGTCCTACTCTGTTGCCAGCTCCACAGGCAACCACAAAGGTGCTGTAATGTTCACACATCACTTTTTCCAGTGCTTTTGTAAGTTCCAATGGTCACTAAATGAAAGGTTGTAAGTCAAGGACTCCCTGTATGCTTAAAAATATGTTGATTATCTTCAAAACAGCTCTTGGGAATCTGTTCTCGGTTTGTCCCCCATCTCTTCAGCATTTCAACCATATTCATTTTCCCATTGCAAAATTGCCAGTGGCTAAACAGGGAGCCTTCTTTTAAATTATTTCAACGCAAATAATGTCATGATCGAAACATTAAAAATACATAAATAAGAACTCAGCAAAATGAGATATGACTACGTTATTGGAAATGAGTTGAAGCGACTGCACAATGACAAAGAGATAAGAGTTAAATCATCAGGTGGAAAGAAGTGGAACTGCCTTTGCTGGCAGAAGAAAATTAGCAATTTTCTGAAACGCAGATGCAGATTTGCCCAAGATTGATAGCTTGTGTGATCTCGAGAGCGATTTGAAAATATTTTGACAGCTAAGGAGACCCTGCATGGTCAAAATTAGTAGGCTGCGAAGTACGAAACGTTGGAAGCATTTATTGGATTTTCTTGGTTCTTAGAATTAGATTACAAATTTTGTAAACATCACAAAGACATTATTAAACTAAATGGATTATCTGTATCACTTCCGTGTCCTCTTCCCGATCTTTTCAAAAGTTTCAGGTTGATGTTGTTAGAAGAAAATGTTGAGCGGCGTAGTGGCCTAGTGGTGAAGACTCTCGACTCCCATTCGGAAGGCTGAGAGTTCAATTCTAGATAGCGGCAGATATTTCTCTTCTAGGGCGCAAAGGTTAAAAAATACCTGCTGTGAACTCCTCAATGCATTAGGAAGGGCATCCGGCCAGTAAATGCACAGCTCCATCCAGTCACCCCAACTCTACTCCCAAATTAAGGGATTACAGGGTTGTAAAAATGGAGAAGAAAATTCTGGTTTGAATTGATCAAATTCTGGTTTGATCAATTCTGGTTTGAGAAGTCAGGGCAACAGCTTGGAGCAGAGATAGCGTTTATTTGACAGCAGAACAGGCAGCTTAGCAATAGAAGGTGGCTACAAATGAAAAGACACAAACAGTAATATTTATAGGAAAATCTGTAATTCGTTTAGGCAGCGTGTGAATGTGATCACCATCAAAGCTGACATCATTCAAAGAAGTAGTGTAAGATCAAAAGACACGGAGACATCTGGTCCATAGGATCGTCAACAGTTGGACCTGACTGAATGGATAACATCATCTTCATCATCCATGAACATGCGTGCCAATATATTTGCTTTGTGGTCACACACCAAGTCCACTACGGAGAAAATTGCACTTTTCCCATCCTGTAATATATGATGATTTTTCTCCTTTCCATGTCCAGGGAATTCTAGGAGTTGAAGGCAGGGGTGAAATCCAGCAGATTCTGACAGGTTCTGGAGAACCGGTAGCGGAAATTTTGAGTAGTTTAGAGAACCGACAAATACCGTCTCTGGCTGGCCCCAGAATGGGGTGGAAATGGAGATTTTGCAATGTCCTTCCCTCAGGAATGGGGTGGGAATAGAGATTTTGCAGTATCCTTCCCTCAGGAGTGGGGTGGGAATGGAGATTTTGCAGTATCTTTCCCCTACCATGCCCACCAAGTCACACCATGCCCACCAAACCACACCAACAGAACCAGTAGTAAAAAAAAATGAATTTCACCACTGAATTTTTTTTTAAAAAAATTGATTTATATGCCGCCCTTCTCCGGAGATTCAGGGCGGCTTACAATGCGTTAATAGTCTTCATACTTTTGTATATTTATACAAAGTCATCTTATTGCCCCCACAAACTGAGTCCTCATTCACCTACCTTAGAAAGGATGGAAGGCTGAGTCAACCTTGAGCCTGGTGAGATTCGAACTTACAGCAATTGCAGACAGCTGGTGTTAATCACAATGCTTTTAGTCTGCTAAGCCACCAGGCCTTTGAAGTCCACAGGTCTTAAAATTGCCAAGGTTGGGCACCCTTGCTTTAAAGATTCAGGTGAAAGGTGAATCAGACCAACCTCTTGGAATCAAAATCAGCATCGCACCAACTCATTGAAATGCATTGTGAATCAAACCATCGGCTTCCAGATTACTTCAGTGTTTGGATGTACGCTTGCACTCTTTCAGAAAATTGAATTAATTTGAATTACAGCAATTCGGTTTGACAAGCTGGGCAGACAAGCTGGGCAGACAATTCAAAAGCGCAAATTGACTTGATGATTTCAAGAGGAACTGGGCTGCTTTACATCGACTCTCCTAGGTACCTCGATAGGACGGGGCCAATATTGATTGGATCTTGATGCAAGTTGGCTTTTAGCAGGCTAGTGTCGGGCACAAAGAATCAGGCAGGGGTGAGATCCAACAGGTTCTGACAAGTTCTGGCGAACAGGTAGCGGAAATTTTGAGTAGTCCGGAGAACCGGTAGCAGAAATTTTGAGGACTTCACAGAACTGGCAAATACCACCTCTGGCTGGCCCCAGAGTGGGGTGGGAATGGGGATTTTGCAATATCCTTCCCTTGCCACACCCACCAAGCCACACCCACAGAACCAGTAGGGAAAAATTTTGAATTTCACCCCTGGAATGAGGACTACATGTTAAACTTCAGTTAAGCTGATGTATTGCTCATGTCTCTAGGCTCTGTTGTGGCCCACCAGTGGCTGACAGAGCTGGTAGCAGATTCGGACAGCGAGGAGGTTCGGGAGAAACATGGGCCAGTCCTGGAGTCTGGGGAAGTCTCTCATGAGGGCTCTGCATCGGAGGCAGAGTGGAGGCCAGGGCCGTCTGACAGTTATCAGCTGCCTTCTGAGTCGGATATCAGTGAGGCAAACGAACAGCTGGAGCCTGTTCCCAGTGTGCGCATGTGCAGAGTTGCCAGCCGAAGGGAACAGCTCAAGAACAAGGGTCGACTTGGGAGTAAGGTCACAGGTGGACGATGAAGAGCCCCTCCCAGAGGGAATAAAAGAGGAACGAAAGGGGAGGGGTGTTCCCAGGAGACAATTAGTTCATTCCTGCATTCTTGTCAAGTATTGCTGCATCTGAAAGATATCGGCCTGGCCACCCTCCAAGCCTGATATAGGTCAGTAATTGTGAGCTATCTTGAAAGGCTTTTCTGGAGAGGAATTCACCGTAAATTAAATAAAAGAGGTTTATCGGGAGGGGACTCAGCTTCGTGCTGCTCGGGAACATCCTCTTCTCCCACTTACCCCACTCCCTTCTAGCACTGATGATGTTACCTATTTGGGTAATGAAACATCTTCAAGAAAACAAGCAAGCTCAGAGAATCCCAATCTCTCAATCTACTTCATCTCAGTCTGGATGATGATGAGGAGGATGATGATGATGATGATTTATGAGGAACTTTCAGAAGTCATGAAGATACTTTTGGAACTTCTGTTTTCCTCTTGATCTACTGAGAAAGTAGATTTTCTTTCACCTGCACTCTGTGCAATGACCTTGCTTGAAAGAATATAAAGGAATGTTTGAACAAAGAAAGAAAAGTGACCAAATGTCAGTGCTTTTTTTTTTTTACATTTAAATGCCATTAAAGCAAGATTTCCTAAAGGCTGATTTCACCTTTCTAGGTTGCCCCAGTCATGTAGAGAATATGCTCAGTTGGAAATACGGAGTTATCCCGGGACATCAATGTATTTTCTAATAATGTCTCCAGGTATGCATCTCTTTGTATCCACATTGCCATGGTGAGAAAAATCTTTATATTCTCAAAGGCCGTTTGTTTAATTTGTGACTTGCTCACATCCCCAATAGCTTTGTATTCCTACTACTCTATCGATTGTTTAAAATGTTTGTCTGTCACCCAGAGTTGTTTAATAGAAAGGAAATCTTGTAAATTATGTAGGAACAATGAAAGCTTCAACGCCTCTAAAAAAAAAGGCTAGGGCAAAATCACACAATAGGAAACTTTCATCCTTAGGAACTCACAGAAACAGGGAGCAATCTTAATAGAAACCCATCGCAGCCATGGAGTAGGAGTCTCTTAAATAGCATGAAAGCTGCAGAAAAGATGAAATTCTGGAGTTGGAACTTCTTAACAGCACTCATTGACAATAAATGATCAGAATGGAAGGCAAAACATTACACTAATAACCAGAGCATACAAAACCTTTGCTAGACCAATTCTCGAATACAGCTCATCTGTCTGGAACCTGCACTGCATATCGGACATCAATTCAATCGAGAGAGTCCAGAGATATTTCACGAGAAGAGTCCTCTGTTCCTCTACCCGCAATAGAATCCCTTATGCCACCAGACTTGAAATTTTGGGCTTAGAAAATTTAGAACTACGTCGCCTTCGGTATGACCTAAGCGTAGTTCATAAAATCATCTACTACAAAGTCCTACCTGTCAATGACTACTTCAGCTTCAACCACAACAATACCCGAGCACACAATAGATACAAACTTAAAGTGAACCACTCCAAACTTGATTGCCGAAAATATGACTTCAGCAACAGAGTGGTCAATGCCTGGAATGCACTACCTGACTCTGTGGTTTCATCCCAAAACCCCCTAAATTTTAACCTTAGACTGTCTACTGTTGACCTCACCCCATTCCTAAGAGGTCTGTAAGGGGCGTTCATAACAGCACCAGCGTGCCTTCCGTCCCTTCTTCTCATCCAAGAAGCTCTGACTGGATGGTAGGAAATGGAAGTATTTATGCTCCTTGAAGACAGCTGGTCATTTGCATCCTGTCAACTTGCAAAACTTTCAAGTTGCCATGAGCAGGAGGGAGGGAGAACTGAAGTGAATTCCATACATTCTTTCTGACCAATCAGAAGGAGGGTGTTAGGTTTCACAGCTAGCCAAAGTGGTTAATTGGAGAATGTGATTTATGACATGGCCAGAGAGGAGGGGAGAGACAGGGTCACAGGGGAACGTAAATCTATATGGAATCAGTTCTAACTGCATCCAAGTATTGCCGGAATGTTGCTCCTAATAAATGAATGTATTTCCTTTGAAGTTTGGATCATGGCTCATGAATTAATTAGGACATCTTTCGGAAACTTGACACATCCTTTTAGAGGGTTGTTGAAGCACTTGGAGGTTTATCTATGTCCTCAGGGTCACCTGAGTAGTCCAAATGGGTGTGGAGCAGAGCTGGGTTTCAGCAGGTTCTGACCAGTTCTGGAGAACCGGTAGCAGAAATTTTGAGTAGTTCGGAGAACCAGTAGTAAAAATTCTGACTGGCTCCGCCCCCATCTCTTCTCTGTCCCCTGAGACCCAGCTGATTGGGAGGAAATAGGGATTTTGCAGTATCCTTCCCCTGGATTGGGGAGGGAATGGAGATTTTACAGTATCCTTCCTCTGTCATAGTGGTAAGGGCGCAGTGGCTCAGTGCCTAAGACGCTGCGCTTGTCAATCGAAAGGTCGGCAGTTCAGCAGTTCGAGTCCCTAGTGCTGCCTAAAGGGGTGAGGTCCCGTTACTTGTCCCAGCTTCTGCCAACCTAGCAGTTGGAGAGCACGTAAAAAATGCAGATAGAAAAAATAGGGACCACCTTTGGTGGGAAGGTAACAGTGTTCCGTGCACCTTTGGTGTTGAGTCATGCCGGCCACATGACCACGGAGACGTCTTTGCACAGCGCTGGCTCTTCAGCTTTGAAGCAGAGATGAGCACCGCCCCCTAGAGTCAGGAACAACTAGCACATATGTGCGAGGGGAACCTTTACCTTTACCTTTAAAGCTTTAAATATATTTTGTCTGTTAAATTACGAAAGCCCTTGCCCTAACAATGTTATGGGGTACAACATCGGTCTTGACATATTGAAATTTAATTTAACCCTTTCGTACTTCTTTTCATATTTCCATGGCCTTGCCATTCAGCAATTCAACCCTGTTCCTGTAGCTTTTCACTCCTATCATTCTGCTTTAGAGCTTGATTCTGCTAAAGTAAGATCTTGTTTGTTGTAGTGGTTAAGGTGCTGGCTTAGGAGCCTGGAGAGACTTGTGAGTTCTAGTCCTGCCTCAGGACTTTGGGCCAATCACCGGGAGATGATGAATTCTAGCCCTGCTTTAGGCATAAAGGTGACTAGGAAACCTTGGGCTAATAACTGGGAGAGGTGAATTCTAGTCCTACCTTAGTCATGAAAGCCTGCTGAGTGACTTCGGGCCAATCACCAGGAGTCTGTGAGTTCTAGTCCTGCCTTAGTCATGAAAGCCTGCTGAGTGACTTTGAGCCAATCACCAGGAGACAGTGAGTTCTAGTCCTGCCTTAGTCATGAAAGCCTGCTGAGTGACTTTGAACCAATCACCAGGAGACTGTGAGTTCTAGTCCTGCCTTAGTCATGAAAGCCAGCTGGTGACCTTGGGCCAGTCAGTTTCTCTTAGCCCAACTCACCTCACAGGGTTGTTGTTACGGGAAAAATAGGAGGAGGAAGAAATATTAGGCATGTTCACTGCCTTGAGTTACTTATAAAGCATGGGATAAAAACCTAAAAATAAAAACAAAATGAAATAAATTTTAATAAGCAACTCTTAAAAGAGAGGAATTGTGCTATGGAGTATCGATTAGATACAAACTCCAAAATACTATTCAACAACGGACAAATTAAATCACTTGCTGAAGCCAATGAAAAATCCCCATAATTTAGCCATTACAATAGAACACATTCATTAGCAAAATGCAATACTTTACAGTCTAAAATCCCATATACAAAATGTACGCACGTCCCCCATATGGGGAGATAACTGTCCTTATAGTTTTGCTACTGTTGACTCAACAGAATATCCCTTCTTCCGCTGTGGAGGAGATATTGACTAGCCCAAATGTAAATCTGATAAAATATCTCCTTTTCAGACAGCAAAAAAAGCTTATCGAACAGGAGATACTGTAACGGAAGATATGGTGTTATGTAAGGCAAATAAATCTCTGGCGGGCTTTCCCAAGTAAATTAGGCCATTAGTTCAACTGTAAAACATTTGGACACAAGGAATGTTAGGTAGGACGCTCGGAGACTGTAATGCTGCCGAGGTAACAAAGACCACAAAGAAGACAAAACTTCTCTCTGGAAATCCATTCCTACTCCCACACCATCTACAAAGAAAAAAACAAGGAAGTTCTGTTGCCTCCTGAAAAAAAGCAGCATGACTTGGATGACTGAGAATCTCTACAGATGTTTAGCTATATAATTTGGGATGAAGACCCTTGGAATGGTGTGGGAGTAAGGAATGGATTTCCAGAGGGAAAAAAATGCAGACTACAGAAACCAGGTGTTGTGACCTACGCTTCCTGAGTCAGTAAAACACATGAGTAGTCCCAAAAACTTCTTCTATTGCAACAGCTGTGAATGCTGTTCGTTCACAGATGAGTCCCAAATAGTTGTAAAGAGTCCTTCGGGATAAGGCTGATAAACACCCACCTTTATCTCCCTTGACACGCTGCCAATTGGCAAAGCCACACGGAGTCCAGAATCAAACAAAGCTTCAGGCTTTAAACTGAACAGAATTAACAATGTTGCTTCCTCCAAAGACCCACTTACCTTTGCTCCTCTTTTAAGACTTATGGGAAGGGCCAATCATCTCCAAGTCTTACTCCCGAGTCATCCCTTTTGTTTTAACCGTTCTTGCCTTCTGGTAGCTCTGCGCATGCGCACACTAGGAACAGGTTCTCCCTGTTCCTCTGCCTCTCTGATGTCCGACTCTGGAGGCTCCGGAATCCGCACATAACTCCCAGATGGCCCTGGCCCCATCTCTGCCTCCGATGCAGAGCCCTCGTCCGAGCCTTTCCCAGACTCCAGGACTGGCCCATGTTCCTCCCAGCCTCCTCACTGTCCGACTCAGCTGTCAGCACACCACAACATCAGGAGAACTACTCAAGTGACCCTGAGAACACAGATAAACCTCCAAGTGCTTCAACGACCCTCTAAACGGACGCAAATGACCAGCTGTCTGCAAGGAATATAAATCCTTCCATTTCCCACCATCCTGTCAGAACTGAAGAAGCTTCTTGGATGAGAAGCAAAACGTCTTCAAAGAATAACAAGAAAGTCCAGTTTTCTCTTGAAAGAGCACTTTTGGGACAGCCATGACCTGGATGATGGAGAATCTCCACAGACATTCAAAAGAGAATGAGCCATGCTCAAGAACCATTACAGGTAGTCCTCAACTTATGACCACAGCCGAGCCCAAAATTTCATACGTTCGGTGAGTTTTACTCCATTTTATGAACTTTCTTGCCATAGTTGTTAAGCGAATCACTGCAGCTGTTCGGTTAGTAACACAGTTGTGAAACAAATCTGGCTTCCCATTGACTTTACTTGTCAGAAGGTCGCAAAATGGGATCACATGACCCTGGGAGACTGCAACCGTCATAAATATGAATCAGTGGCGAAATGTAAAATTTGTTACTACTTGTTCTGTGGGCGTTGCTTGGTGGGGGTAATATGACTGAGTGGGCGTGGCCAACTTTTTTTTTTAACTTTTAAAACCATTTTTTCTACAAAAAATTTTTTTTGTTAAAAAATGCTTTTAAAAGCCTCTGACGATCCCAGCTGACTTGCCTGATCAGCAGAGGTTTTTCTTTTCTTTTCTTTTAAGCCTCTGACGATCCCAGTTGACTTGCCTGATCGCCAGAGGCTTTTCTTTTCTTTTTTTTAAGCCTCTGATGATCTCAACTGACTTGCCTGATCAGCAGAGGCTTTGTTTCTACTTTTAAAATCATTTTTTCCAGCTGAAGAGGTGGTAGAAAAAATGCTTTTAAAAATAAAATAAAAAGCCTTTGATGATTGCACGGCTCAGCTGGGCGATGTTCTGGCCCCGTGCCCAGAAATAACGCCCCCTCAGACAACCAGAGGCTAAGGAACTGGCAGGCAACCAAGTGAGATGATAACAAAGGTCGGCAGCAATCTGCAGCTGCTTGCCAACGTGTTTATTAAAAGGTCCGTCACATACACACCAAAGCTAAGACGCCGGGCCGATTCAAAACCGGGATCCACGTATCTTTGTTTTGTTCGTCACAAAGATATGGCGACAATCCCTCACTTATATAGTCTGGTAGGAGGCGTGGTCCACCAGCTAATCACAACCACGCCTTTTCCTCTGCTGGGCTCTCCTGTTTCTCCGACGCTGGCGAGGGTGCAACCAAAACTCGCTCCCCTCGTCAACGTCCTCCTGTGGCTGCGGGGACGAGCTTGGCTCTGGGCCTATCTCCTGCCCTTCGGTGTCCTCCGGAGGCATTGCCAGAGAGGAGAGTCCTGGAGAAGGAGGCCTTGCCAACTCCTCTCCCTCACTCTCAGAGTCCTCCCCTGCTGATGATGCAGGCTCAGGCAACGGAGCCACAACAGGCATGAGGGTGGGGAGGGATTTTTGCTACCGGTTCTCTGAACCACCCGCTACCATCATTACCGGATCGGGTGATCCGGTCCGAACCGGGAGCATTTCACCCCTGATATGAGTCAATTGGCAAGCATCCAAATTTTGATCACCTGAGCATGGGGGATGCTGCAGTGGTCGTAAGTGTGAAAAACTGTCATAAGTCACTTTTTTCAATGCCTTTGTAACTTCAAACGGTCACCAAATGAACTGTTGTAAGTCGAGGACTAACCAACTAGCAATTATTGCTGATGATGTTCCCTAGTTGGGGCATAAAACGTCTTGCAAGAAAAAAATCAAACTCAGAGAACACCAAGGACCCCAGAATTCAATGCTGAGCGACATACATTTGCTTCTATTGAGATGGTCTTTGTCAAAATATTAATCATGATATGATTAGTGGGTTAATGAGATCCATTTATATAAACATTCGAATCCCCCCTCCAATTCATTGCAATACTAAAGAGCATATACTAAAAAGAAGGACGTAGATGAGGCATTATATAAATAAATTTGCTATCAAACTCGGTATCTCTGGTTGACAACCAATGTGGTTTTTCCAAGCTAATTCTGCATTGTGGATTTTTAGCATTCTTCCTCTTTTTTTTTCAGGCATGTACCTGCATACTTAGTGAATAAATAGATGGTGTCTGTGAAGGTTATTTGCGATGCAAATAGAATATGCAGTGGTCGACTGAATGAATAAATGCGGAATGCAGTAGCTATTGTGTGTGACAATTTGAGACTGGAAGTATCTTTAAACGCTATGTAAACTTGATTCTTTCTAAGATGAGCAGAAATGGACAGTTTATGACACAGAAGTTCTCTCTCTGTCTCTCTCTCTCCCTCCCTCCCTCCCTCCCTCCCTCCCTCCCTCATTTCTTTTTCTTCCTTTTTTCTCTCTCATTCTCTCCCTCCAATACTTTCATTTCTCTTTTTCTCCCCCTTCTTTCTTTCTCATTTCTCTCTCTTCTTCTTCTCTCCCTCTTTCTCTTTCTCTTCCTCTCATTTCTGTTTTTCTCTTTTTCCTCTCTTTCTCTCTCCCTTCTCTCTCTCATTTCTGTTTCTCTCTCTTTCCTCTCTCTCATCCTCCCTCCATCTTTCTCAGTTCTCTCTCTTTCTCTCTCTTTCTCTCCTCTTTTCCCTCTCTCTCATTCTTTCCCTCCAGCTGTCTCTCATTTCTCTCCCCTTCTCTCTTTCTCTCCCCCTTCTCTCTCATTCCTGTTTCTCTCTCTTTCCTCTCACTGTCTCTCCCTCCTTTTCTTTTTTCTTTCTCCTTCTTTCTCTCTTTCTCTCCCCTTTTCTCTCTCTCATTTCTTTCCCTCTCTTTTCCCTCTCTCATTCTCTCCCTCCAGATCTCTCTCATATCTCTCTTTCGTCTTCTCTCCCTCTCTCCCACTCTTTCTCTCCCTCTCATTTCTGTTTTTCTCTCTTTTTCCTCTCTCTCATTCTCTCTCTCCCTTTCCCCCCTCTCTCCTCCCTTCTCTCTCTCTCTCTCTCATTTCTCTTTCTCTCTCTTTTTCCTCTCTCTTAATCCTTAATATCCTTGGGAAGGTTCCTATTAGGACATCAATCCTGCACTATTGACAATGGCCAATTTAATATTCCCTAGCCATGTTAATACTCAGCTGTGCCTAAAGCCAAGATTTAAGGACATGGTGATGCATAATTTGTTCTATTAATTTGGGAAGCCTTGGTGCTCTGTCCCCATTTTTATTTTGTAAAGTGGCATTTAGCCATTCTACATGACGCTAAGCTCTTGGTTATTATTTCCGATTAGTTGGACGCCCTCATAAATTACTTGCCAATTTATGATATCATTTCCATCCTTCCTTCTTACTTCTTCCTCCTCCTCCTCCTCCTCCTCCTCCTCCTCCTCATCCATCAGGTAGGAAATTATCTTTCTTGCAGGAGACTGAGATGGCAATTATGCTTGCTTCTTGGATATTTTTCATGAACCAGTGAGTAAACTGGAAGTTTAACAACATGCAGCAGCTAAGCTTAATTTGAGCCAGAGTTCAAATCTGCAACTCTAAATATATGCCAAGGTTATTCTAAGAAGTGTTCCTCTTGGCACATGGAGATAATATTTTCTAAACTACTGTATATTCAGTGCTGTCCTTGCATATATAATGTAAATCTTTGATGTTATGCAGTGGTTAAAGATGGAAAGATCCTAGAAAGAGTGCAGAAAGGAGCAATAAAGACGATTAGCATTCACTAAGCTTCTGAAGCCCTCCTTCATCCATGAAGCACCCCAGGGGTGGGTCCTACTTACCTTTACTACCGGTTTGTAGTGGGGCTGCGCGCGCGTGCGTGAACGAAGCAAAAGGTCGCCAAAATAAGGCAAAACTCACTTGACAAACATCTCATTAGCAACATAAATTTTGGGCACAGTTGTGGTTATACGTCAAGCATTACCTGTTCCCTAGGTTATTTATGTCTTTCAAACTGTGTGGAAGTTTTAGATCACTGCTTTTCTCCAAGATGTCTTTATTTTTGACTTCCAATATTATTTTATAGCCAAAGTATTTTTCCTTAGTCTCGCAACTAAATAATATTTAGATCTGGTGCTTTTTAGCTGCCGAAGAACAGTCAAAAATAGGTACGCTAAACTAAGAATTCCCTAGCTCAGAGGTCAGCAACCTGTGGCTCCAGAGCTGCATGCGGCTCTTTGGGTCCTCTGTTGTGGCTCCCTGTCAGGTGACCCCACTTCTGGCTGTCCTCACCGCTCGCCCTCCCCTCCCAGTCACTCCTTGCCTGGCCTGAGAAGGTAAGGGTGACTGTGGGGGATGGAGAAGTGAGGCAGAGCAGAGACAGGGAGATACAGAGAGATGGGGAGAGAGAGAGAGACATAGAGAGATACAGAGAGAGAGGGAGGAAGGGAGGGAGGGGAGAGAGATGTCAGAAGGAGTTTGTGGTTCCCGGTGTTTTTTAACAACGGGTTCTCTACCCTAATGACCGGCTGGGTAGGCATGGCTAGGAGGCGGTGTCATGTGACTGTTGGAAGTGAGTGACATTGAGTTGGCCACGCCCACCCAGGTTTTGTGGCTCCCGGTGTTTTCTTTTCTGTGGGAAACAGATCCAAATGGCTCTTTGAGTATTTAAGGTTGCAGACCGCTGGCCTAGCTGAACTCAGTCATTCTAGGAACGACTGAAGCTCACAAATTTGGAAGTTGCCAAGGTTGGAAACTGTTGTCTTCTTGGCACCCCTGGCAGTGCCCAAAAATTAAAACCTGGATCCATTCATTGTTTTCTTTTCAGCACAGAAAAGCATTAGCATTTGGTCTAATTAAATCCCAATTATGATAGGAAAGCATGCTCTTTTTTGCCCATCAACTAACACATACATAACAGGATACTATTTTAAATATTATAACAGGTTGACTAAGTCTGAGAGGGAGTTAATTATTCATAAAATAATGGTGCCATTTTCTCTCAAATAAAAGGAGAGGGGAGTGTATATATATATATTTTCAGGGTTTGTGTGGTGTTCAGAAATTCAGGCAAATATCAGCACAGTCTCTATAGTTACTGGGGTGCAACTCATGTAACTGAGTTTCCACTCCCTTCTCCCACACAAGCCTCATGTACAAATTTTAACTAGCAAATTAGAGCGATGACAT
Source organism: Coluber constrictor foxii (assembly GCA_038048745.1). Lineage (NCBI taxonomy): Eukaryota > Metazoa > Chordata > Lepidosauria > Squamata > Colubridae > Coluber > Coluber constrictor. The sequence continues at coordinate 418,109 of CM075965.1, read as the reverse complement.
CCAACGCCTCCCACAGGAGAGCAAAAATTCCCAGATCAGATCATCCTTTTTTTCCCCCAATTGTCTTGAAGAAATGTTTCGTTAAGGCTGGTTGGAGTGATCTTTTCACCTCTTCCATGTAAGTTGTGGCTAAGGAGACTCCGTACCCCAAAGCCGAACATTAATTATGGAACGAATGCAAATCTTGAGGAGCTGTGAATTTCTGGATCAAAGGTACATTCCTCCTTGCTTCTGACAGGGAGTGAACAAGGAAAGGACTGGGACCAAGACTACGGATGGACTGCTACGGGTTCGCTCAAATTCAGGAGAACCCGTAGCTAATGTTAGGGCCTGTTTGGAGAACCTTCAAATCCCACCCCTGGCTGGCTCCTCCCACCCAGCCCCTCCCCTCCCTGGAGACTCCACGCGGCCCGCTATGGATGCGAGGTAAGTGCAGGGCCCGTGCGGAGGCTCGAGGAGGAGGAAAAATGGGTCTCCTGGAAGTTCCAGAAGGCCGGAAATGGGCCCATTTCTGGCCTCCGGAGCCTGGGGGAGGCAGTTTTTGCCCTCCCAGAGGCTCGAGGAAAGCCTCCGAAGCAGGAGTGGGTTCTATTTACCTTTACTACCAGTTCACATCGTGCCTACGCACACTCTTCTGCGCATGCGCAGAAGCTTCTGCACATGCGCAGATCACTTCTGATGACGTCCATGGGCGGAGGTCAGTGGGCGGATCCCCCTGACAGTTTTACTACCAGTTCTTACGAACCGGTCCGAACCAGGGCCAATCCTCCACTGCTCCGGAGCCTGGGGAAAGTGAAAAGCTCCCCTCCCCTGCCGTGTTGCAGGAGGCCGACTAGGCCACACCCACCATGGCCACGCCTACCCAGCAACCGGGCAGAGAACTCATAGCTGAAATGTTTGAAGCCCACCCCTGGCCAAGACATCAAAATGTGAACTTTCCTAAATGGTTTAAGAGACAAGAATGCAGAGAAGAGCAACAAAGATGATTAGGGTATATGAAGAACGGTTGCTGGAATTGGATACGTCCGGTTTGATGAAAAGAAGGACCAGGGGTGACATGATAGCAGTGTTCTAATATCTAAGCGGCTTCCACATAGAAGAGCAAGTGAAGCTTATTCTCCAAGGCAGCTGAAGAGAGGAGAAGACTGGAAAACTACAATCAAGGAGAGAAGCAACCTGGAACCAAGGAAGAATTTCCTGATAATTAATCAGTGGACTAACTTGCCTCCAGAAGTGGTGAAGTTTTAAAGGAAAAAAATAGAGCAAGCATTTGTCTGAAATGGCACGAGATCTCCTGCCTAAGCAGGGGGTTGGACTAGAAGAGCTCCGAGGTCCCTTCCAGCTTATACATTTGCCTTGTTTTTCTGTTTTATTATTGGGAAATGATTGCCTGGTTTTTTAATATCTGCACAGTATGTGGGCCAGAGCCCCCCAAGTTTAGATGGGACATCCCACACAGAAGGTCATAAAAAACATAATAAAATGGCTAAGGTCTCATGGGACTTCCAGATCCAGACAGACAGGCAGGCAGGTAGTCCTCAACTTACAGCAATTCATTTAGCGACCGTTTGAAGAGACAACGGCACTCAAAAAAGTGACTTATAAGCATTTTCACACTGACCACCATAGCATGCATCCACGTCACATGATTAAAAATCGGACGCTTAGCAACTGACTCATATTTATGACGGTTGCAGTGTCCCAGGGTCGTTCTGACAAGCAAAGTCAATCTGGGGAATCCAGGTTCACTTAACCACAATTTGACTAATTTAACAACTACGGGAATTCCCTTAACAGCTGTGCTCAGAAAGGTTGTAAAATGGAGCACAACTCACTTGGGAAAAATGTTTCACTGAGCGACAGAAATTTCAGGCTCAGTTCTCGTCGTAAGCCGAGGACTACCTGTCAAAGAAAGAGCTTTACTTAGGTCACACAATGTGATTACAGGTAGTCCCTGACTTACAACAGTTCATTTAGTGATTGTTCGAAGTTACGACGGCACAAGATGTCATGGGGCTTGGTGTGGATAAAAAGAGAAAAAGAAACTTTGGTGGTGGATCTTCTGCATGGAATCTGACTCATCAAGCTGATGAAGGGAGGAGAACTTGTGGCTCAGAGGTTAATACACCTGCCTAACATGCAAGCAAGCTGATGAGAGCTAAATAGCTTGAAATAGATCTATACTAGTCTCCTTTATTTCTTTATCAGTGAAATATAAATTTTATATATAATTTATATTTTGCTAATGTTGCACATGTTGGGGTAGACCAGATAGGCTTTTTTTTTTTCCTGGCAGCCAGCAGACCCTCTGCTGCCCATTGGGAGACTACGATAGATCTATTTCAGGCTTATAAGCCCTCATCAGTTAGCCACACCCTCATCCCATGTATCCTCCCTGTAAAGGTACAGTATTTGTTTTCTTTCCTTTTCATAAGCTTTATGTGTATTTCTCTTTAGCCAGGTAAATAAAATATATAATATATATATTATTTATACATTTCTCTTTGACATACATAAGTGCTTAGTAAACAGCGTATTGTCTGGGTCAATTTATCTATACATAATAATAATGATAATAATGTTATTGTACATAGTGGTAAGGGATGTGGTGACTCAGTGCTTAAGATGCTGAGCTTGTCGATTGAAAGGTTGGTAGTTCAGCGGTTTGAGTCCCTAGTGCTGCCTAACAGTGTGAGTTCCCATGACTTGTCTCAGCTTCTGCCAACCTAGCAGTTCGAAATCACATAAAAACGCAAGTAGAAAAAACAGGGACCACCTTTGGTGGGAAGGGAACAGCTTCCGTGCACCTTTGGCGTTGAGTCATGCCGGCCACATGACCACGGAGACGTCTTTGGACAGCGCTGGCTTTTCGGCTTTGAAACGGAGATGAGCACCGCCCCCTAAAGTTGGGGATCACTAGCATGTATGTGCGAAGAGAACCTTTACCTTTACCTTTATATAGTGGTATTCTTCCAACTTCTAATTGCTCCCTCTGTTATCTAACCATTGGTAAAATAAATCCTAGGTTAAAAAATATTCTGTATCTACTTTATTCTTTCAACATCTCTGCTCTTATTATTTAAGGAGTTCTAGGCAGCTTAGAAGAGATGTGGGTATTATCTTGCTTGGTCTGAGTGCCCTTTACATTATGCTCTTAGCTAATAATACAGCCTAAATTCCCTTTATTTCCTGGTGTGTTCATTGTCTCTGGATCCAAAAGATCCAATTGCCCCAGTATCTGATCGCTGCCCTGACACTTGACAAAACAGCGGGCTGCGCTACGAGTCGCTCCTAGGATGAATTGTGAGCTTCAGCGGGGTGTTTTTCTGTAAAAAAAAGGGATCGTGTGGCGTCTTTTCTAAATGAAAAAGGGATTCAAAATTTCAGTTACCTGGGTGGTTTCATTGAACACCGCTAATAAAATTTGCAGCATACGCTGTTCGGCATGCCTCATTGACCTCCCGGTCCTTTTATTAATTCCCCAGATGGGCTAATAATTGTAATTATTACATCACCGGCAAAGCTCACTCGGAAACTTGATCTAGGTGACAGACCTGCTAGAATTAAGCACTACAAATCTTGCCCTTTAAGCACTTAGGTGGGCATAATTAAGAACGGGACTCTATCTCTCCCTCTCTTCCTGTCTCTCCCACTTTCCCCTCTCTCCCTCTCTCTTCATCTCTCTCCCTCTCCTTCTCTTCCCCTTTTTCCCTTTCCCTCATTCTCTCTCTCCCTCACTCTCCCTCTCCCTCTCTCTCCCTCTCTCTTTCCCTCTCTTCCTTTCTCCCCCTTTCTCCCTTTCTCCCTCTTTCCCTCTCTCCATCTCTCTCCTCTCCCTATCTCTTCCCCCTCTCCCTCCTTCCCCCTTCTCTCCCTCTCTCCCACTCTCTCCTTCTCCTTCTCTTCCCCTTTCTCCCTTTCCCTCGTTCCCTCATTCCCTCTCTCTCCCTCTCTCTCCCCCTTTCTCCCTTTCCCCTCTCTCCGTTTCTCTCCCTCTCCCTATCTCTTCCCCTCTCTACCTCTTTCCCCCTCTCTCCCCCTCTCTCCCTCTCTCTCCCTCTCCCACTCTCTCCCACTCTTTCCCTCTCTTTCCCTCTCTCTCCCTCTCTCCCCCTTTCTCCCTTTCTCCCCTTTCCCCTCTCTCCATTTCTCTCCCTCTCCCTATCTCTTCCCCTCTCTACCTCTTTCCCCCTCTCTCTTTCCCCCCTCTCTCCCTCTCTCTCTCCCTCTTGCCCCCCCTCCTCCTTTCTCTCTCAGACATCTACATTTTCTAAAAAGCTCACTGAAATTTCATGAGATTTTATTACATGGGAGTAGACATGTCACTGTAGATGCCCATGGGTATTCAGCCTGCTGTGTTATGTGCAATTTGTACAAATTGCACAGACAAATTCCATAGGCCTTTCATGCCATTTCCTTCCAATGATGAGAAGCAGAAATTGTATGCATGGGTACTTTTCTGAACCAAGAACTGCTCCACCAGCAGCAGCAGCAATGCACAACTGCACCACCAGCTGCTGCTGCAGCAGCAGCAACCATGCACAATCCACAATCCTTTGGTATGTGCCTTGTGATGTTGGATGAAAAATACCGCACAAAAGGGTTGGAACTTGCCTCACGATATGAATCTGATGTGAAAGACGAGGTCCATAAGTGAAGGTTCCATTTACCTGATTTATTGCTAAAATGCCAATGGGCAGGAATCTTCTCAACTAGCAATTGGTTAGAGTTAGGGTTGTAGCCCGCCAGTGGCCAGTGGAGCTGGTGGAAGACTCAGACTGTGAGGAGTTGGGAGGAACATGAGCCAGTCCTGGAGTCTGGGGAAGGCTCTGATGAGTACTCTGCATCGGAGGCAGAGACGGGGCCAGGACCATCCGACAGTTATCAGCTGCCTTCGGAGTCGGAAATCTGAGGCAGAAGAACAGCTAGAGCCTGTTCCCGATGTGCGCATATGCAGAGCTGCCAGGTGAAGGGAACAGCTAAGGAACAAGGGTCGACTTGGGAGTAAGGCCACAGGTGGGCGGTGAATGGCCCCTCCCATAGGGAATAAAGAGGAGCAAAGGAGAGAGGAGTTTTCAGGAGGCAATTAGTTCAATTCATGAAGGCGAAGATCTGTTCCTGACTTCTTGCCAAGTAACTGCTGCTACAGCCTGGCGTTTGCAAGATATCGGCCTGGCAACTCTCCAAGCCCGATAAAGGTCTGTAATTGTGAAATCTCATGAAAAGACTGTTTGCCGTGACTTTGCTGGAGAGGAATTCCCTTTAACCTAAATAAAAGAGGTTTTATCGAGAGGAGGAGTCTGCTTCATGATCTTGGGAGGCCTGGATCAGAACAGTTAGATAAGGATCGATAGCACTCAAGAGGAGTTTCTTAATTCGTTTGTGGTGACATAGGGATTCTAGGCTGACCTCCTCCCCCCCCTTTTCACTCTAAACACATAGAGCCAAGCAGGGGTGGGTTCTACTTACCTTTACTACTGGTTCGCATCGTGCCGCATGTGCCGATCACCTATGGTGGTGTCTGGGTCAGTGGGCGGAGCCTCCCGGCGGTTTTACTACTGGCTCTTGCAAACTGGTCTGAACTGGGGGAAACCCACCACTGGAGCCAAGGGTTGTTTCTATTTAGAGTTGCAACAGGTCTGACAATTGGCCATTTGGTAGCCTCTTCCTGGAGACCTCCACTACTAGGGAATTCTGCTGGGGATGGATGAATTTCAATTCTCGACCAGAAGTCAGGATTGGACTTCACACCTCCAAGGACATCTTCCAGCTGGAGAATATTAAGATGCTTTCCCCGTAGCTGGATAATATCATTGACTCAAAGCTCTCAGGCTATTTTCCCTTTTCACATATGTAACACCGAGAGAGAGAATTATAGTCCATGCACTAAATGCAATATTCATTCCATGCTGCTCGGAAGGGATCTAAATAATGAACAACCTATAAAACATTACAAAGCGGTAAAAATGTTTCCGCATCAGAGGACCCTTTCAACCGAAGGTAGAAGCGATCTCTGCACCGACATGGAGTTTGCCAAGCAGTGAGATTTCTCTTAAGATACAAGCCGGTGCATAAATATTGTAAGATACCATCTATGGATTTCTAATTTGGTCCCTGGACTTTGCAATATATTCAGGGGTGGAATTCACTTACCTTCCCTACTGGTTCGCAAATATGAACCCGCACCCCGTCCACCCATGCGCCCGGCTTTCCATGCATGTGCTCTGCTGGCCCGTGCGCCTTCCACATATACCCCCAGACTTACAAATGTGACTAAATGGGATGGCATGGCCACCCACAATTTCCGTTACCGGAAATTCCGAACCAGCTGAATATCTGGTTCCGAACCAGCTGAATATCTGAGTATATTGTGATTTTCAAAAATTGCACTTGGAGATACCAGGAAGTCCTCAACGTATGACCGCTATTGAGCTCCGCATTCCTGTTCTTGAATGAGACATTTGTCAAGGGGAGGGGGGAGGTTGTGTTTGCCCCACTTTTTGACTTTTCTTGCCACCGTTGTTAAGTGAATCAATGCGGTTGGTAAGATAGTAATCCGGTTGTTAAGTGAATTGGGCTTCCCTGTGGACTTTTGCTCGTCGGAAGGTCGCAAAACGGGTATCACGTGACCTTGGGACACAGCAACGGTCATTAAACATGAACCCGTTGCCAAGCACATGAATTTTTGATCACATGATCGTGAGGATCCTACAGATGTCATAACTGTGAAAAAATGGCCACGGGTCATTTTTTTTCAATGCCATTGTAACTTTGAACGGTCACTAAATGAAGTCGAAAACTATCTGTACTGTCATTCAGTACAGTACAGTTTTCACACCCATTTGCACTATTCAGATGATCCCGATGGGGACAGGTAAACTTCCAAGTGGCCTCAACGATTCTCAGAAAGAGGGCTAACAACCAGAGGACTGCAAGGAATATAAATCCTTCCATTCTTCACCATTCAGTCAGAACTGAAGAAGCTTCTTGGGTGAGAAGCAAAATGTCTTCAATGAAAGTATCCAATTGTCTTTTGGAAAAAATACCCTTGGGACAACCATGACATGGATGAATGAGAATCTCCATAGACCAGGAGTGTCAAACTCAAAACCTGGGGGCTGAATCCGGCCCATGGGGTGCTTAGATCTGGCCCGCGGGCCCATCCTGGAAACAGGGAAGGACCAGCCCGTGGTGTTTCTTTCAGTCAAAACAGCCTGGGACGGCCACTCACAGCTCACCCGAGCTCCGTTTTCAGCCGCAACAGCCTCCTTCAGCCTCTGCCAGCTAAAACAAAGCCCAGGCGGGCCACACACAGTCTCCCTCAGCTTCGTTTTCACTGACAGAAGGCTGCAGGAGGCCGTCACAGCCAAAATCGAAGCCTTGATGAGTGACGTCGAGCTGGCCACACCCGCCCACAGCCCCCCGAGGTCAAACACAACCCTAATGTGGCCCTCAATGGAATCGAGTTTGACACCCCTGCCATATACACCCTACTTTATATAGATTACATCTTCTTCCTTTTTGTTTGGTTGCTGAGTCTAGGCATGAAATTAAGTACTATTATGGGATGCCGGTCACCAGGGTGAAGATTCCCTGCCCCTGTTTTCGATGAGTACTGCGTCCAATTAATTCTAGTTAGTCATGCATAACAGTCTATTATTTTATTTTTTATTTATTTTGGTTTTTTACATGGCTTCACCCACCCTCCTTTGTGATAATATTTAAAACTCTATCCCACCTCTAGTACAAGACGGTTCATTTAATCTGAGAAATAAATCACAATGCATGAATGACAATTGCGTGCATTTCCACTGATGGGCAGGGACAGCCTTGAATCTGAATAACTTATTCTCTTTTCATAACAGGCAGTTTCAGTGTGCAGCTGACATTCTCTATTTTTCATTCCCATCAATCTATTCCTCCTAAAGAGACTATGGAGCGTTAGAATTAGTTTCTGGGAAAATTCTTGAAATGACCAGCATAGAGATTCAAGTAGTCCCAATGTTCTACTGGCCATCTAAAGATAATAATAGCACTTAGACTTATATACCGCTTCACAGTGCTTTTACAGCCCTCTCCAAGCGGTTTACAGAGTCAGCCTCTGGCCCCCAAACAATCTGGGTCCTTATTTTACCAACCTCGGAAGGATGGAAGGTTGAGTCAACCTTGAGCTGGTCAGGATTGAACTGCTGGCTGTCAGCAGAATTAGCTTGCAATACTACATTTTAACCACTGGGCCATCAGGATTGGGCAGACCTGCTATTTCCCCCAAGCATTTGGGGGAAAATGTTAATGGAGTTCTTGTGTAGCTTCTTCTCTGGTAATATTGGACTGCTAACTAGAGCATACAAAACATTTGCTAGACCAATTCTTGAATACTGCTCATCTGTCTGGAACTTGCACTGCATATCCGACATAAATACAATCGATTTTATGAGAAGAGTCCTCCATTCCTTTACCTGTGATAAAATACCTTATGCCACCAGATTCCAAATTTTGGGTTTAGACAACTTAGAACTACCTAAGTTCAGTCAGACCTAAGCGTAGTACATAAAATTATCTGCCACAATGTCCTTCCTGTCAATGACTACTTCAGCTTCAACCACAACAACACACGAGCAAATAATAGATACAAACTCAAGGTAAATTGCTCCAAACTCGATTGCAGAAAATACGACTTCAGCAACAGAGTGGTCAATGCCTGGAATGCACTACCTGACTCCGTGATCTCTTCCCCAAACCCCCAAAACTTTAACCTTAGACTGTCTACTGTTGACCTCACCCCATTCCTAAGAGGTCTGTAAGGAGCGTGCATAAGTGCACCAGCGTGTCTGCCGTCCCTGTCCTAATATTTTTTTTTTAATTAGATTTGTATGCTGCCCTTCTCCGGAGACTCAGGGCGGCTTACAATGCGTTAAGCAATAGCCTTCATACTTTTGTATATTTTTTATACAAAGTCAGCTTATTGCCCCCACAAACTGGGTCCTCAATTCACCTACCTTAGAAAGGATGGAAGGCTGAGTCGACCTTGAATCTCGAACCTTGCAATAATTGCAGACAGCTGAATCTTAATAACAGGCTATTAGCCTGTTGAGCTATCTGAGGCTCAATATTCCTTTTTACTTTTTTCATGTATTCAAATTATGTTTATAGTTTTACCTGTTATCTTATATATGCTTGACAAATAAACTTATGATTATGATGTTGGCATGAAAGCGATAGTAGGAGTGGGATATTTTTAGGAATCTTAGCTTAATTTTGTTTGTTTTTGTTGCTTGCAGGATATATCAGCTAGGTTTGCTGCTCAATATTCGTCCAGTAGATGGGTAGCCTCATAAATGCAATGAATAAAGAAGACACGAGCAAACAAAACCATAGCTAACACTATGGGGCAAGCCACTTGTATGAAAACAGGGAGGAAACCCCACTCTCTTCCAGCACTGATGATGTCACCTTTTTGGGTCACGAAAGGTCATGAACCTTCTGTCAACTTGCAAAGCATTCCAGGCCTGCTCTTGAGTTGCCATAGGCCATAGGGGAATGGGAAACCGATGAAACGGCATGGCAGCCAAAGACAGATGCACATTCCATGCTTATCTCTCTCAAGGCTGTATCCCAGGGTGACCTACAGAAGCCGGAGGGGAGTGACCTCTACAACCCGTGAAATTGCTCCGTTGGTGAATGTGATAGATGACACACCCTGGGGGGAGGGGAGAAACAGGGTCATAAATGGGGTGTAAATTACGTAGGTTCAGAGCTGGCTTCATTTGGGAACGTGCTGTCATGAAGCTCCTAATAAGTAACTGGATTTCTTTTGAAGCTTGGCTCGAGGATCATGATTTAATTAGGGTATCTGTCGGAACCCTGACACCTTCTACAAGGTTCCTTGTAGAAGCCTCCAACTCAGAGAGCACCAAGGAGTTCACGGGCCAGCCCTGAGTTACAAATATTCCCCTCTATCAAAGCAAAACATAATCCGGAGTAGATAAGGAGATACTGTGGGTAGAGAAACCTACCAAAGAAGATTTTACAGAGATAGTCACAGTTCCCAGAAGGACTAATGATGCAGATAGGAGTTCTCCCGAAGCTGATATTAAAAGGTGGAGCTCATGTGGTAGGAACAGCAAAGATTGCTCTCCATCAGCAGATCCAGGAAGGAGAAAGACCTTGCTTCAATTATTCACACTCTAGTGGCATCCTGGCTGAGTTAAAGTTATGAACTCTGTCTAGGACTTCCATTAAGGGCAGAAACATTATGTTGATTGGTAGAAACTGTGCCAGCCCCATAAAGAGAATTCAACTCTCTTAATAGTTCGCTTTCGCCTCTATCATCTTGTTCAAAGTCACGGCTCCACCATGGAAGTCTCATCTCCAGTTGAATCAGATCTATCTGAACCTCCATCTAGATCCGGGATGGCGAACCTATGGCATGCATGGCTGAGATGGCACGCAGAGAAGAGGTGGGTTTCTGGAGAACCGGTAGCGGAAATCTTGAGTAGTTTGGAGAACCGCTAGTAAAAATTCTGACTGGCTCTGCCCCCATCTATTCTCTGCCTCCCGAGTCCCAGCTGATCGGGAGGAAATGGGGATTTTGCAATAACCTTCCCCTGGAGTGGGGAGGGAATGGAGATTTTATAGTATCCTTCCCCTGCTACACCCACCAAGCCAAGCCACGCCCGCCAAGCCACACCCACAGAACCGGTAGTAAAAAAATTTGAAACCCACCACTGACCCAGAGCCATCTTTCTGGGCTCACGAGCTGTCACCTCAGATCTAATTCCTTAAATCTATTTGTCACCTCTACTGTATATTCATCAGGGATATGATTTGGTTCATACCTGAGTGCCTAGTGCTTTTCCCTACTTTCTTCAATTTAAGTCTAAATTTTGCAATGAGAAGCTCATGATCTGAGCCACAGTCAGCTCCTGGTCTTATTTTTACCGACTGTATAGAGCTTCTCCATCTTTGGCTGCAGAGCACATAGTCAATCCAATTTCTGTGTTGACCGTCTGATGATGTCCATGTGTGGAGTCGTCTCTTGGGTTGTTGGAAAAAAAGTGTTTGCCATGACCATTGTATTCTCTTGACAGAAATCTATCAGCCTGTGCACTGCTTCATTTTGTACTCCAAGGCCAAACTTGCCCGTTATTCTGGTTATCTTTTGGCTTCCTACTTTAGCATTCCAATCCCCCATGATGATAAGGACATCATTTTTTTGGTGTTAATTGTCAGCCTCCAGGGCTGACATAGTAAAGAGGGGGTTAAATTCCTGTGGGATTAGTAAGAGAGACTGCCGTAGAATGATTTAGATAATGACCAATAGGGATTATGGAGCAGAGGTCAATTCCTGACTGCATATGAGTCCGTGAAGACGTTGTTCTAACAAATAAAAGTTTGTCTGTCCGGCTAAAGTTGTCTTAAGAAATAAGATGCCTCTCACATTTTGATAATAAAGAAAAAAAAACTTTTATTTGTTAGAACAACGTCTTCACGGACTCATATGCAGTCAGGAAATGACCTCTGCTCCATAATCCCTCCCTTTCCTGGCTTGCTTCCTTATCCTATTGGTCATTATCTAAATCATTCTACGGCAGTCTCTCTTACTAATCCCACAGGAATTTAACCCCCTCTTTACTATGTCAGCACTGGAGGCTGACATTAATTCTATAAGGTACTGTAGGGTTTCATAGAACCGGTCAATTTCATCCTCTTCAGCACCAGTGGTTGGGGCATGGACTTGGATTACTGTGATAGCAAATAGTTTGCCTTGGATTCGAACTGAGATCATTCTGTCATATTGGGCATTGTACCCCAGTATTGCTTTTCCTACTCTTTTATTGATTATGAAGGCTACTTCCATTTCTTCTGAGGGACTCTTGCTCACCGTAGTATACCTGATGGTCATCTGAATTAAATTCACCCATTCCTGTCCATTTTAATTTGCTGATTCCTAAAATGTCGATGTTCAGTCTTGTTTGACATGTCCAGCTTGCCTTGATTTGTGAATCTTACATTCCAGGTTCCTATGGAGAAAAAATATTTACAGCATCGGACTTTCCTTTCACCACCAGATGCATCCACAGATGAGCATCCTTTTGGCTTTGGCCCAGTCGCTTCATTATTTCTGGCACTACTAGTACTAGCCCTCTGCTCTTCCCATATTGGAAGAGCATATGCTATCTTCTAGCATATTGGACACCTTCCACCCTGAGGGACTCATCTTCTGGCATCCTATCTTTTTTCCTTTTGGTACTGTCCATGGAGTTTTCATGGCAAAGATACTGGAGTGGGTTGCCATTTCCTTCTCCAATGGATCACATTTTGCCAGAACTCTCTGCTATGACCTGTCCATCTTGGGTGGCCCTGCATGGCATAGTTCATAGCTTCATTGAGCTACGCAAGCCCCTTCGCCACGACAAGGCAGTAATCCATGAAGGGGTTAGTGATATAATTATACAAATTATATTTTGACATCTTCCCCTTCATTGTCTAGACCTACTTTGGAAGAAATCACTAACAGGGGGGGGGGGGAAACAAACCAAAAAACAAACAAATGTTGGAAGAAAACCATGGTCCGGTTCCAATCCGGGAGAAAGGAAAAACCTGGAAATAAAATGGAGGCTGATTGGAAAGAAGGATTCTGTTTGCTGATGAAGCGGAATCAACAACAGCATGCAGTTCTGGGACAGCTGACAAAATGGCTGAATGAGTGGATGGATCTTTATAGGTTTCTGTGACTTTGAAGTCTGAATTGTTCTTGGGGATTGTGCAATGAAGGGGCCTTTGTGTCTTTTGCTATTTCAATGGTGGTGAGTGAATCCTTTTTTTTTTTTAATTTGATTTATATGCCGCCCTTCTCCGGAGACTCAGGGCGGCTTACAATGCGTTAAGCAATAGCCTTCATACTTTTGTATATTTATATTTATACAAAGTCATCTTATTGCCCCCAACAAACTGGGTCCTCAGTTTACCCACCTTATAAAGGATGGAAGGCTGAGTCGACCTTGAGCCTGCCTGGGATTGAACTCGCAAGTAATTGCAGCAGCTGGATCTTAAATGCTGCCTTTGTAGGAGGCATTACTCCCCTATGCTACTCAGGCTCTTATATGTCAGGAATCCTATTATGTCCTAAAGATCGTGTCCTGTTCTTAGAATGTGGGTGGGGGATGTACATTTTTAATCCCATAAACTGGAGCTGAAGGTGTTTTGTTTGCGAATAGGCTGGCCTGGATTTCTTAATGCACAAAATATCCATCTCTAAAGTCTTCAGGCTGGAAGTTTTTTTTTTACTATGCAGGAAATGGGCTGCTTTCTGCCTTTAAAAGCACCTTTCTCCATTTCTTCTTTTGGGTAAATATAATATTCTGCCTCTCTTAATATAAGAATAAAGAATATTTTAATCTGGGAAAGGTGGAGGCTTCCTACACAAACAAAGGAAAAAAAAGAAAAACAATGCAAAAATGAATAATAATAAACTGCAAACAAGGGTATAACAAAGTAGGAACAATGGTGCATTGGAAGATTTGCAAGAAGTACCATTTGCCTTCAAGGAAGAACTGATGAGCCAAAAGATAGACAAAGGAGTAGAAAATTACTTGTTCTGGGACTTTGGAATTTCAAACAGGCAAGCATCTGCCACATAAAACCCTGGATTTAACAATTGTCAATAAGAAGGAGGGGGAAAAAAGTCTGTGTAATGGATGTGGCAGTACTTGGAGAAAACAGAAGAGAAGAGAAAAAACCAGAGATCATAAAATATAAAGACCTGCAAGTTGAAATAGAACAATGGTGGCAAAAGGAAGCAAAGGTAGCACCAAGGTGCTTTGGGTGCAATCCCAAACATCTGGAGCACCACTTGAACACCATGGGCATTGACAAAATGACCAGTCAGTCAATTGCAGAAGGCAGCTTGGCTTGGAAGAGCTTGCATCCTGCAATGATACATTGAATGCCACCAAACGACAATGCTTCCCTATCCCAGGTTCTTGTGAAGGACTCGATAGGGGGATGAAAATGCCAAATCCAATCTAAACATCTGGATGAACCGTACGACCCACCTTAACGATCCAAACCAAGGGGAATGATTCTGCTGAAACGCTAAATCTGTGCAACATCCAAGCAAATGCGTCAGAAGTGGGATTCCCTTACCTTCCCTACCGGTTCGCTCCAGAGGTGGGTTTCAGCAGGTTCTGACCAGTTCTGGAGAACTGATAGTGGAAATTTTGAGTAGTTCAAAGAACCGAAATATCATCTCTGACTGGCTCCGCCCCCATCTATTCTCTGCCTCCCGAGTCTCAGCTGATCAGGAGGAAATGGGGATTTTGCAGTAACCTTCCCTTGAAGTGGGGTGGGAATGGAGATTTTACAGTATCCTTCCCCTGCCATGCCCACCAAGCCATGCCTACCAAGCCACACCCACAGAGCTGGTAGTAAAAAAAATTTGAAACCCACCACTGGCACGCTCGTGCTCTCGCTTCCTCGCATGTGCCCTCCTCTGCGCTCTTTGCTCGCGCATTACATCCGGGCGGGTGGGTGGAGCCTCCCGCAGTCGCCACTACTGGCTCGCACGAAGCAGACAGAACCAGCTGAATCCCACCTCTGAAATGCATGTTTTCAACGTCATTTCTTCCCTTGAGAGGAAATTCTATCAAGCCCCCGTTGAATGCTTCTGGTGGCCTTTTGCTCCATTGAACATTATGATTCTCTGGCTTTTTTTGTCCTTAATGCTTTCGGTTGGTAAACATTTAAACAGATGCAAAATAGAGGGGAAGAACACACCTTGCATTTTGACAACTCTCGTGAATATAGGAGGTCTTAAAGATCTAATCAGGCCTGATTGTGCTGAATTTGGAACATGAGTGTCATAATTCAAGCACTTCTCTGCATGATATTTCATTAACCGAAGGTAGAACAGATCAGGATGTATATTAAAAACTTACATAAACCCTCTTGCAATTCTCTCTTGGAGTAAGCAAAATTATGTCCAGGGTACAAGAGGAATAAATAAGACCAAGTCAATGAAATTAAAGTCCTGTGATAATAATAATAACAATCCCAAAACAACTGGGGTGCCACTTGAATACCACCGGCATTGACAAATTCACCATCGGTCAATTGCAAAAGGCAGCTTTACTCTGAACAGCTTTTACCCTGCAATGGTACTTCCAAATTTACCTATCCCAGGTCCTTGGTAAGGACTCGATAGGTGGACAAAAATGTCAAATCTTGTCTGAACATCTGGGTGACTGCACGACAAACCATACTAATAAAGTACTCTGGGGCTTTAAAATTCAGAAAAACAAGCACCTGACATATAACACCCCAGATTTAATAACTGTCAATAAGAAGGACAAAAACTTGTGGATAGTGGACATGGCAGTCCCTGGAGACAACAGAATAGAAGGAACTGGAGAAACTCACAAAATATAAAGACCTGCAAATAGAAATAAAACGACTGTGGCAAAAGAAAGCAAAGGTAACATGAATAGCAATGGGCACCTTGGACGCAATCCCAAAACATCTGGAGCACCGCCTGAACACTATCGGCATTGACAAATTCACCATCAATCAATTGCAGAAGGCAGCTTTCCTCAGAACAGCTTAAATCCTGCAGTGATATCTTTAAGAGCACCAAACATCTTGCATAAGGAGCAAATATGAGATAAATATATTCTGTTCTTATACTCCATTATTAATTTACAGTATTGCAGACATTTTATGCTAAAGTTCTTGTCAAAATATTTCTGTATTAAGCTGTAAAAATATTTGATTAGCTCAACCGAAATCAATCTGAAAGCAAAAAAAAAATGGCTATAAATAATAAGCAATCCGTTTGGACAAATGTTGTAAATAATGCAGGGATCGTGTGGTAGATTTAAGGATGAAGTTAGAACCCCAATTTACGGTGCAGTACAATTCTTCGTATGAAATTGTCATCCAAATAAGACTGAATTATATATCACATTTACTTTGTGGTTACCTAGAATAGGTAAGCCCATTCTCATAATTTACTTAATCATCCTTCCCTAGAAGGGAACAGATTTTTTTTCCCTCAATAAAGATTGTATAAAATCCTTGCAGCTATCATCAAATCTAATCCCAGTTCAGTGCATTTTCAAGAAAGAGGTGGTTTACTGAAGTTTAATAAATATCTCTCAAGTTGCAATGAAATTACAATTTTCGAAATTTGTCCTATGCTATGACGAATTAATTTTTTTTGTGTGTGTTGTAATAATCCCACTATATATGGAAGAACCATCCAATTTGTTCCTTGCAATTCCAGCATTTAGCGGGAAAAGAATTACAGTACTCATTTTAACAGAAATTAGTGGAGTTAATATACCAGCAATAAAACATCTTATACTAATTCTAAATATAATGTTTAAGATCAGCTTAATATTCTTTTACCATTGAATTACTACCATTCCCTATTTATAATTGTACCTTCTCCTCCTCTTCCTTGTCCTCCTCTTCCTTATCCTCCTCCTCTTCCTCGTCCCCATCCTCTTCCTCCTTCTCCTCTTCTTCTTCTTCCTCCACCTCCTCTTCTTCTTCTTCCTCCCCTTCTTTCTCCTCCCCTTCTTTCTCCTCTTCTTCTTCCTCCTCCTCTTCTCCTTCCTCCTTCTCCTCCTCATCTTCTTCATCCTCCTCTTCTTTCTCTTCTTCCTCCTCTTCCTCTTCCTCCTCCTCCTCCTCTCCACAAACCTCATTCCCTTCCAACACTGATGATGTTACCTAATTTGATAATGAAACGTCTCCAAGAAAACATCCAAGCTCGGAGAGCACCAAGGACCCCATTTATAAGTCTATTGGAGGCAGATTTGGCACCTGAAACCCAGAGGTCCAAAGAATCATAAACCAAAATTAAGCAAAATGTGACTTTAGCCCCCCCCTCCCGTTAAGTGATGGGAAACATCAGGCATGCATCTGGGAACAGCAGCCTAGTGAAGGCATTGATCGGAAGTTGGTTTTAAACTGGCTTTTTTTTTTGCTTTGGTGTGCACCTTTACGTACCTGAAAGGAGACATTTCGACCTCTTTCCAAGAAGATGTTTCTGCAGGAAGGAGAGAACAAATAAACGGCTTTTATTGTTCAAACAACAGCTCAAGCCTTCATCTCAGCAGTCACCGAAAGGACAAGCAAGAAGGAGACATCCTTTTTCCCTCGCTTATAATTCTCGGCGCTCTCAATTACCGAACAATACAAACAATACTTCCTTCCTCGTTTCCTGCAGACCTGCTAAAGAAATAATCCTGTTATTTAGGAGTCACAGAGAGGGCCTTAGCAAGTCAACATTGCACACGGAGATTTAAACCTTGGGAAATGTGGAACGGTGACGGGAGCCATCTCTTTATCTTCACCTGGCATTTGATCTGCTGTTTGTTGGCAAATTTTGAGGGCTTGAGGCAACATCCCATCTCCACGTTTGTATATAACAGGATCTCCTGTGCCTCTTTGCCCAAGTTCAGGGACGGGGAAAAAGAAGCAGCAGAAGACAAATCAGCTAAATGGTGGCATTTAGGCATTTTAAAAATGTGCAAGGATGCTGGTTGCCTAATTTCCAGGCTCCAAAACCCAAGGAGGACACGTTGCAATTTTTTCCAAGCCGATTTCTTTACGGTTCCTCACCTAAAGACAGAATCTTGCCAAACTAAAGCAAGCTATCACAACAGCAAAGAGCATATATACACTGGGAATTATTAGGAAGGATCTGTCTTCACCCTCTTTCGCTTACACAAGACTATCAGAACTGACTAGTCCCTCTGGAATGCAGCCCCTCCCTTCTGGAAATCCAGACTACATTCCACCACACTGATAAAACTATTTTCTAGGTATTGAATTTATATTTTATATCATGTTCCCTTTACTCTTTTTTTCCCCTCTAGACTAGCCACACCCCAATCCTGCAACTGTTCTTCATATGTTTTAGGATAAAATGAGATAAGGTTCGATGGCATTCAAAGGGATTGGACTTCATTCTTTTGTGATTACATACAGACTCTAAACTGACTCCTTGTTTGACTCTTTCCCCTGGCTTTGCCAGTCTCTCTGCTGCAATAATTGTAGTCTCACATTAGGCACAAAAGCTGGCCAGTTGACTTTGGGCCAATCACCAGGAGACAGTGACTTCTAGTCCCATTTTAGGTACGAAAGATGTCTGGATGACTTTGGGAAAATCACCAGGAGACGGTGAGTTCTAGTCCCATTTTAGTTATGAAAGATGGCTGGATGACTTTGGGAAAATCACCAGGAGACAGTGAGTTCTAGTCCCATTTTAGGTATGAAAGATGTCTGGATGACTTTGGGCCAATCACCAGGAGACAGTGACTTCTAGTCCCATTTTAGGTACGAAAGATGTCTGGATGACTTTGGGAAAACCACCAGGAGACGGTGAGTTCTAGTCCCATTTTAGGTATGAAAGATGGCGGGGTGACTTTGGGCCAATCACCCATTGAGGGTTTTCACAGCATTTGCTCTGGGTTTAATCATCTGATTAACTTTCCTGTTTAATTGGTTATTTGGCCTAGATAATTAATGCTCACCAGCCAAAATAGACTGTCAATTAGGTCTATATGTCCCGAAGAAGGTGAAATGAGCGAGAAACTTTTTGGGGTTGTTTGCAACATTCACTAATTATATTTTTTTTAAAAAAAAACACCTTATGGAATAAGGAAATTTGGTCAATTTACTGTTTTCTCCTTCAAAAGGCTGAGATGTGGGTAGCCCATCCTTCTTCTTATTATCATTATTGTTTATTGGTTCGATTTATATGCCGCCCTTCTCCAGAGATTCAGGGCGGCTTACAATGCGTTAGCAATGTCGTCCTCAATTCACAAAATGTGTCTTGAGGACGACACATTTTGTCATGCAACTGGGAGTGGGTGAGCTGTTGCTCCTATTTTGTTCTTCAAACCTTTGGAGTTGGGGTTTTTTTTCTTTTGACCTCTTTGTAGAAAAAAAGTGTCACTGAATCAACAAGAAAAAACACTTTATTTCGGATGCCCCTGGACACTTGCCATCTTCTGCCGTGACATTTTCAAGACAACACTACTACCTCTCTTCCCCAAAACACACCTTCGCTGCTTAATCCATGGGGAGGTCATTAAATTTAATAGGAGGCTTTATCTTCCAAACAAAAAACATCGTTCTTTCTCTCTTCTAAATCCAAGAGCCGAAGATGAAAAAGCAAGGGCAATAACTCCTTACTCCACTGAAGAGGAGCCAGGTGGTCTCCAAAGCATTCACACATCGTATGAAATCCTTTTCGTGCGAGGGTTCATTCGGTGGCCTCAATTTTCAAATTACTTTCAGCAACGCTTGGCAAGTTCACAAAAGGAAGAATGGAATAGTAAAAATAACAGCATTTGCGTAACAGTCCTTAGTCGTCGTCCCCTTCCACCAAAAAAAAAAAGAAAAAAAAGAAGGAAAATTAGAACATAGAACGTAATGAGTGTTAGATTTTCCTCACTTCTTTTTCCTTGCCCGAGCTACTCTTTATAAACAGGAAGAAAACCAGTGGTGGTATGCAGCCAGTTCTACCAGCAAACCAGTAGTTCAGGCGGTGGGAAGCTCCGCCCACCCACCCGGACCTAATCATGTCCCGTTTTTGACGCTGTGCACATGTGCACGCACCAGGGGTGGGTTCCACTTACCTACTGGCTCGCAATGGGAGCACATGCGCTTCTGCACATGTGCAGATCATCAGTGATGACGTCAGGGCGGGTTAGCGGAGCCTCCCGCTGCCGTTACTACGGGAGCAACTGGTATGCGCTCACCGGTAATGAAGGTAAGTGAATACCACCCCTGAAGCAAACCCCTCAATTACCAGCCTGATGATATTACCTAGCTGGATAATGAAAAGTCGGTAAGTAAACGACCAAGCTCAGAGAGCGCACCAAGGATTCCATCGTTCAACCTGCGATGTAGATAATTCTCTTCTATGGGAGATGTGTTGATCTTAACAGAATTAGAGAATAAAAGGCTGAAGGGCCCTTGGAATCCAACCCCCTGATCGAGCAGGTGGTATGCGGAGTCATATCGGTGGGCGCATGAGCTTTGCTATAGCTCAGCTCTGGCACGCATGCGCAGGCCTCCAACTAATTTTTGGGCCTTCAAGGCCCACTGGAAGTCAGGAAACAGACTGTTTCTGGCTTCCGGAGGGTCTCTGGAGGTGGGGAGGCCGTTTTTGCCCTCCCCAGGCTCTTAGAAAGGCTCTGGAGCCTGGGGAGAGCAAAACACAAGCCTTCTGGTCCCACCGAAAGTCAGCAAATGGGCCGTCTCTGGCCTCCGGAGGGCCTCTGGGGGTTGGAGAAGGCCATTTTCGTCCTCCCGAGGCTCCAAGAAAACCTCTGAAGCCTGGGGAGGGCAAAAAAATGGCACTACTGGGCCCACCATGCCATTGTGTGCCAAAAGCTAGGGGAGCGTGGGGGGGTCATGTGCAGATGCACGGGGGGTGGGTGGGTGGGGAGCATTAAATTATGGGTGTGGGCACATGTACGTGCGACCCCCCACGCTCCCCACACTTTTGGCGCACAATGGCAAAAAGGATAGCCATCACTGCCCTATACTATTTCAGAAAAATGATTATTCAATCTCTTCTTAAAAACCTCCAGTGATGGATGGAGCGCCAACAATTCTGGAAGACAAGCCATTTCACTGATTAATTGCTCTCATCGTCAGAAAATCCCTCCTTATTTCCATATCTGTTCTCCCGTTGTCATTTCGTTCTGTCTAATTTAGGTTTTCCGCGATGACATAGTGGTCAAAGTGCAGTATTGCAGGCTAAACCCTGCCCACTGCGCAGGAGTTTGATCCTGACTGGCTCAAGGTTGACTCAGCCTTTCATCCTTCCGAGGTGGGTGAAATGAGGATCCAGATTGTTAGGGGAAATATGCTGACTCTGTAAACTGCTTAGAGAGGGCTGTAAAGCACTGTGAAGCGATATACAAGTCTATAAATGCAATTATTTATTCTCAGAGACTTTGCAAACATTTCTTATAGGCATGTGATGGCTAACCTTTTTTTCCTCGGGTGCCAAAAGTGTGTGCACACACTCATAATGCAATGCCCCCTATGCATGCCCTGCTCCCCTGCTCATGCACGCACAACCCCCCATACTGCCCCTGTGTCAGCTTCTCAGTGCTGACATAGTAAAGAGGGGGTTAAATTCCTGTGAGATTATTAAGAGAGAGTGCCGTAGAGTGATTTAGATAATGACCAATAGGATAAGGAAGCAAGCCAGGAAAGGGAGGGATGATGGAGCAGAGGTCATTTCCTGGCTGCATATGAGTCCGTGAAAACGTTGTTCTAACAAATAAAAGTTTTTTTTCTTTATTATCAAAATGTGAGAGGCATCTAATTTTGTTCAGACAACTCTAGCGTGACACCCTGTGTAGGTATATGTGACCCCCCGTGCTCCGCCCCCATGCATGCCTGCACAGCACCCCCCTCCCGTTTTGGACATAGCAGGCCTCCCTAAAGCCTCTGGAGGCTGGGAACAACCTGTTTCTGGACTTCCGGTAGACCTGTTTTTCACCCTCCACAGGCTCCGGATACTCTGGAGGCCTTCCTAGAACTTCCAGGAGCATGAAAACAACCTCCCCCGGCCTTCCGGAGGCTGGAAATTTGCCCGTTTCCAGACTTCCAGTAGGCCTGTTTTTTGCCCTCCACATGCTCCGGATACTCAGGAGGCCTTCCTAGAACTTCCAGGAGCATGAAAAGAGCCTCCCCCAGCCCTCTGGAGGCTGGAAATGGCCCATTTCTGGACTTCTGGTAGGCCCATTTTTCACCCTCCCAGAGCTTCCGCGCGAGCCGTGTACCTACCTGGCATCCAAAATGGGCCACGAGGAGACTCCTGGGAGGGGCCTGGCAGCATGAGCATGCACACACATTTCCTGCATGCATGGCAGAGACCCGAAAATCAGCTGGCTGGTGGGAGGCTCACGCGCATGCGCGGTGGAGCTGATTTAGGGCAATGGCTCCGTGTGCCACCTGTGGCACACGTGCCATTCACCATCATGCCGTTAAGGTAGACCTCAACTTTTGACAGTTCATTTAGTGACCATACTAAGTTTCAATGGCATTGAAAAACAGTGACTTGTGATCGTTTTTCACACTTACGATCGTTGCAACGTCCCCATGGTTACGTGATCCAAATTTGGACATTTGGCAACTGGCACGTATTTATGACGGTTGGGGTCATGTCCTCCCCTCTTGTGGCCTTCTGACAAGCAGTCAATGGGGACGGCCATATTCACATAAAAACCACGTTGCTAATTTGACCACGGCAATGATTCACTTAATGACGGCGGCAAAAAATGGTCCCAAAATGGGGCAAAACTCACTGTCACAGAGGTCTCGCTGAGCCACAGGAGTCTGGGGCTCAATTGTGGTCGGATGTCGAGGAGTGCCTGCGTACGGAGTCCCACCGTCTCCCCTGAATATTTTTTTTTTTTAACATCAAAGGCGACTTCAAAGGAAGCACCAGGTTCAAAGGTTCCTATCCCCCCCCCCCCCCCGCTGAAGCTCCTTTAATCCTTCGCTCCTTTCCTTAAGTGAAGATCATTTTTCTGGTCTTTGTGACACTTTTATTTACCAGCTGTTTCAAAAGTGACAGATGAAGGGTTAGGAAGCATCTGTAAAAGAAAAGGGGGGGGAGAAAGAGAGGGAGAGAGAGAGAGAGGGCGAAGACTGAGATGGATCTCTCGGAGAGAAGAAGGGGGAAAAAAATAAAATCTATTGCAGAGAATAATGAATGGAAAATGCAGCGGCAACAATAGGGTCTCTGCTTACCTCATTAATTTTGTCATCTTGGCAAAGAAAGCTCTGATGTGTGAACGTCTCATAATTGTTTCCTTTATTGGTGGCTTCCAAGGCCAGGTCCGTGAGGATCGAGATAGTTATTTCATCAGTTTAATTATTTGGCATGTCATCGAGCGAGGAGGGGGGGGAAAGACGGCAGGGGGGAAGGGGGCGCCTCCCCCCCCCCCAAATAAAGGAATTGCTGAAATTATATCTTGGCCTTCTCTCAAAGCTGCATCTATCAAACTCTGGGGTTTGATGTTGGGAGTAAACAGACCTTAGCAATGTGGAGGTGGTCAGAGGGATTCTTCTGGAAAAATCTGGCCTTGATATCCGTAATGAACGTAACATTAAACAGGGCTGAAATCCACTCTGGTTAAGACTGCTTTTTTCACTTATTTTTAAAGCATTAATCTTCCTTCCTTCCTCCCTCCCTCCCTCCCTTCCTTCCTTCCTTCCTTTTCCTCTCTCGTTCCTTCATTCCTCTCCTTTTCTTCCTTCCCTTCTCCCTCTCATTACTTCATCTCACTTTCTACTTTCTTTCCTTCCTTCCTCTCCCTTTCTCCTTTCCTTCCTTCCCTCCTTTCTCTTCCTCTGCCCTCTCCTTTCCTCCCTCCTTCCTTCCTTTCCCTTTTCCCCTTCCTTCCTTTCTTTCTTCCTTCCTTTCTCTTCTTCTCTAATTCCTACCTTCCTCTCCTTTTCTTCCTTCTCTTCTCTTTCTCATTCCTTCCTTCATCTCCCTTTCTCCTTTCCTTCTTTCTTTCCTCTCCCTTTCTCCTTTCCTTCCTTCCCTCCTTTCTCTTCCTCTGCCCTCTCCCTTCCTCCCTCCCTCCTTCCTTCCTTTCCCTTTTCCCCTTCCTTCCTTTCTCTTCTTCTCTAATTCCTACCTTCCTCTCCTTTTCTTCCTTCTCTTCTCTTTCTCATTCCTTCCTTCATCTCCCTTTCTCCTTTCCTTTCTTCTTTCCTCTCCCTTTCTCCTTTCCTTCCTTCCTTTCTCTCCTTCTCTTGTTCTTTCTGCCCTCTCCCTTTCTCCCTTCTTCCTTCCTCTCCCTTTCTCTTTTCCTCCCTCCCTCCCTCCCTCCCTTTTGACAAACATCTCTAATCACCCTCTCTGTTTCAAGACACCAGTTCACCCCAGACGATAATCTTCCCAGAGCATAAATATTGCCAGCAGATGAAAATTGCTTCCACACTAATCTTGGAGTTGGGTGTTGTTAGGGTGAAACCAATGAATAAGTAAGTGAAAGCACCACACAGCATCAAAAGAATTTTAAAATCGCTTTTACCAGTAAGGATTTTGTTGAATCTGAAAATACTACTTTTCCTGTTTTCAAACTCTTCCAACTGAGAAATCCTACTGAGAATTTCAAAATGCTCTCTTCCTTCCATATGCACATTGAAAACTTCTAAGGAATGATGCACTGACATCAGGGATAGTATTCTTGCCATTTCTATCCAGTTCTGGTGAACTGGTAGGGGAAGCTTGGATGTCGTCACGTCCCATTTTTGATGCTCTGTGCATGCGCAGAAAGCAGACGAGCGCTCACATTTGCAAATCGGTAGCAAAGGTAAGTCAATACCACCACTGGCTGACATGGAACGGCAGTCTAACTTAACTTGCAGCATCTCTGGCTGGGGAATTCTGGGAGTTGAAGTCCGCAAGCCTTAAAGTTGCCAAGATTGGACACTCCTGCTGTAGAGGCTTTCCGCTGTGTTTGAGTGTTTACTGTTTTTTAAAGAGTCCATTAGATTTGGATGTCTAGTGAATTCAAATCCATCATTATTATCATCTTCATATCCAGTTTATTTATTTATTTTTTTTTAAAAAAAGAAACTTCAACCCTTTCCTAGAATTAAAAAAAAGAAAGAAACATAAAGTGATCATCTAGCACAGAGGTCCCCAACCCCCAGTTTGCGGACCAGTACTGGGCCACATACCGTTGGGAGCCGGGCTGCCGACTGGCCGGCAAACATGCAAAGCTTCATTTGTGCATGGGAGGGTGTCAGCCCTGGTGCACCTGGTGACGCAGGTCTGTCATTCTGGCAGGCAAAGGAGAGCCATGCCACGCCCTTCCAAACCTGGATTAATGGACCCGGCTGTCGCTGCTGACTCTGAAGCTGACCGAAGCAGAGCTAAGCAACCAAATCAACTGAGAAGCAGCAGCTGACTCCGAAGCTGAGGGAAGCAGGGCTAAGTGGCCGTATCAGCTGAGAAGCGGCCAAATCAGCTGAGAGGTGGCCACAACAGCTGAGAAGTGGGGCGAATGCCTGCAAGTCAGGTATGCCTCACCTGATGAGTTCCTGATGATTTCCGCGTGAGGGGTGAGGTACACGCGTGGCTGGGCGGAGCTGGGGAAAAATGGTGGAGCTGAGCACTGGGAGATTAGCCCTGACTTTATTTCACTTGGTGATTATCAGTTAGTGCCGGAGTTTTCATTGACGAAGATAAAGCCATTGTAAACCAGGATGGAGTTCTTTGGTATTTTTTCCACAACTTACCGAAACCTGACAGAGGGGGGATTAGATTGCACATACAAAAACAATCCCTCCCCACCTCATCCCTGCCACGGCAAGTCCGTGGACCTAGAAAGATTGGGGATTGCTGGTCTAGCGGTCTAGGGAGAAGTATAGCTATCTGCTTAGAAAAAGGACCAGGGGAAATGTGTGACAGGAAGCATCTTCAGTGTGCTATAGACAGTAACACAAACTTCCTGATAGGACAATATGGGAGGAGATTTTGTGAGTCTAGGGTAGCAAAAAAAACCAAACCAAACAAACAGAAGGAATTTAGGAGCACTTTTTCCAATTAACAAATTTTCATAAAAGGTATAAGCTTTTGCGAATGGCCATGTGTGCCTTTTCTTAAAAATTGGTCAGTCCCAAAAAGTGTTAGCCTCCTTTGGATTTTTGAGTTAATAGAATAACAGAGTGGGATGGGGCCTTGGAGATCTTCTAGTCCAACCCCTTTCTCAGAAAGGAAACCTTACATCCGTGATGGCGAACCTATGGTATGTCGGCCCAAAGTGGCACATGGAGCCATGTTTCTTGGCACGCACGGCTTAGCCTGTTCCTCTTCTGGGTTTCTGTCATGCATGCGCGTGCGATGATCAGCTGGTCTTTGTGCTTGCGTCAATGCCAGAAAGCGGAAAAGCTGCTCTTCCATTTTCTGGCATGAACATGTGTGCTGGCCAGCTGATCGGCGCGTGTGCATGCATGCCAGTAACGACAAGACTTGTGAGCAGTAACCTGTAAGAAGAAACTGCAAGTACATTCTCTGGCATGTGCACATCCCTGGGCAACTCCTATTCCTGGTCTCAGCCTAGATGAGGCTGCGTGCACGAAGTGCTCCCTTTTCGCCACTTGGTGCCACACGCACATGCGTGCCAGAGGTGGGTTTCAGCAGGTTCTGACCAGTTCTGGAGAACCGGTAGAGGAAATTTTGAGTAATTCAGAGAATCGGTAGTAAACATTCTGACTGGCCCCGCCCCCATCTATTCTCTGCCTTCTGACTCCCAGCTGATCGGGAGGAAATGGGGATTTTCTAGTAACCTTCCCCTGGATTGCGGTGGGAATGGAGATTTTGCAGTATCCTCCCCCTGCAGTGGGGTGGGAATGGAGATTTTGCAGTATTCTTCCCCTGGAGTGGGGTGGGAATGGAGATTTTGCAGTATCCTTCCCCTGGAGTGGGGTGGGAATGGAGATTTTGCAGTATCCTTCCCCTGCCACGCCCACAGAACCAGTAGTAAAAAATTTTGAAACCCACCACTGGTGCGTGCTCCCTTTTCAGCCCTCAGTGCTGAAAAGATTCACCATCATTGGTCTATAATATATACACTATATATGGCGTAGGAGGCTAATAAGGAGCTCCTACTAAGGCAGCATTTAACATCCAGCTGCCTGCAATTACTGCGAGTTCAATCCTCGCCAGGCTCAAGGTCGACTCAGCCTTCCATCCTTTCTAAGGTGGGTAAATTGAGGACCCAGTTTGTGGGGGCAATAAGCTGACTTTGTATAAATATACAAAAGTATGAAGGCTCTTGCTTAACGCATTGTAAGCCACCCTGAGTCTCCGGAGTAGGGCAGCATATAAATCAAATTTTTAAAAAAATATTAAAAAAATATAAGAATTGTATACTGTTAAATCAGCCATCTTATGGTGAACATATCCCAAAACTTTCAAAACGTGTCCCGAAAAAAAGCTTCTTTCTTCGAAAAGCCCACCCAAAAATAAATATATATATATATATTTCCCTCAACAAAAGCTCTGAACTTTTTCATTTGCCAAGATCAAAGTTGCTCAAAACTACTGTTGGAAGTTTGAGATCAGGCGGAGGGGAAAGAAAAAACAAAAACAAAATATCTGTATTTGGGTCTTGTGTTTGCCTCAAAGAGTTTGCCACTCAACACACCATGAAATAAAGGGAAGGAATCTAAGAGAAATGCTCCCTATTTCGGTTTTATGACTATGGGAAGTACAAACGCAGAGACACCGCCCCCCCCCCCCCCATGGTTTTGATGTACTATAAATCAGGAATACAAGAAGCAGCTCATTAAAGTCCAGTTGTTGGTTTGGGAATTAATGACTTTACAAAAATATAGAAAAATCAAGGCATAACTGACGTCCTGCTCATTTCAACTCTGATATTGGGAGCATTTAAAAAAAGAAAGAAAGAAAGAAAAACGTGTAAGGGTATTTAGGAATATCTGAAGAAACAATTTCTTATTTTCGTATAATTATACCACAATATTCCCTCACGATCCCCACTGGATGGCCTGCTATTTAAAGTGTTTTACCTGCTCCTGAAAAAAGAATTATATACTATTAAAGCGGAGCTGGTTGTTAAGAAAAAACACATTTCCTTGATGAAATGAATAATTTACCACACGTGATTGTTTGCTGCTTTTGGCTTTCAGAGTTGCTGAATTACTGTCACTTTTGAAAGCAATCATTTATTTGGAGATCTTGATTTTGTTTACTCCTAGCCAAGAAGGGAAAAGAAAACCTTGGAAATAAAAAGAATTATGTTACGTTCCAAATACTTAGGGGAGATGGCAGAAAGTTACAGCTCAGGAATTAACGATGGGTTAGAATAATGTTTTCTATGGTTTCCAGTTCTTCTGATGGAAGGGAGATCCCGCTTCCTAAACTCTTAGAAGAATAGAATAACAGAGTTGGAAGGGACCTTGGAGGTCTTCTAGTCCAACCCCCTGCTTAGGCAGGAAACCCTACACCATTTCAGACAAATGGTTATTCAACCTCTTCTTTAAAACTTCCAGTGTTGAAGCATTCACAAGTTCTGGAGGCAAGTAGTTCCACTGATTAATTGTTTAACTGTCAGGAAATTTCTCCTTAGTTCTAAGTTGCTTCTCTCCTTGATTCGTTTCCATCCATTGCTTCTTCTCCTGCCCACAGGTGCTTTGGAGAATAGCTTGACTCCCTCTTCTTTGGGGCAGCCCCTAAGATATTGGAAGATTGCTATCATGTCTCCCCTAGTCCTTCTTTTCATTAAACAAGACATACCCAATTCCTGCAAGCGTTCTTCATGTTTTAGTCTCCAGTCCCCTAATTATCTTCAAACGTCAAAATATCTTGATGCAGTACTTGGGGGCAAATATGATGGACAAGTCAAAAGGGGTTCTTATATTTTGATGATTACTTCCAAAAACGGTGCAAACAATTTAATTGTGTGACCCTCTAAAGAACATCATTTTCATTGCATGGATACTTGAGAGCCAGTTTCGTGTAATGGTTAAGGGGATGGCCTATAAACCAGGAGAAAGTGAGCTGTAGTCTCACGTTAGCCATGAAAGCTAGCTGGGTGACTTTGGGCCAATCACCAGGAGATGGTGAGTTCTAGTCCCACCTTGCACATGAAAGATGGCTGGGTGACTTTGGGCCAGTCCTCCTTTTTCAGCCCGGTCCACTTCACACGGTTGTTGTGGTGTGAAAAGAGGGGGAGGAAGTAGTATTAAGTATATTTGCTAGCTTGAGTTACTTAACAAGTAACGAAGGGAGAATAAAAATAACTAAAAGTAAATGGGGAAAAGTAGAGTGAAGGACATTACTGAGTAAATGCAGTGGATAGCCAACCCAGATTTTGGATTCATACAATGTACTAAATCCCACAATAGTTGTGTTTCCTATAAAATGCTGAATCAAGCCAACCAATCCCAGCCTATTGCACAAAGCTGGCTGGCATCTATACATTTAGGATTTCCACAACTTTCTACTGAGGTATTGATATTTGTGAGGCCACCAGAGTGCAGATACTGTCGACTTACAGTCATAATTGAACCCCAAATTTCCGTGGCTAAACCAAGGGAGCTGTGAAGCGAGTTGTGCCTTGTTTAACAGCTGGTTGTTTTTTTTGGCCACAGTCATTAAGCAAATCACTGTAATTATTAGATGAATTATGGGGCCATTAAAGCGTGCGTGGATTCCTTCACTGACTTTGCTTGTCAGGGAGCCAGCTGGGAAGGTTACAGATGGCAGTTTGTCATTAAGTGAATCTGGCTGCCCCACTGACTCGTCAGAAACTCAAGGTGATCACACGACCCCGGGGACACCACAAGCCGTCATAACCGTGAGCCAGTTGCCAAGAATCTGAATTTTAATCACGTGACTATGGGGGGAATGCCGCGACAGTCGTAACTCTGAAAAAACAGCCCGAAAGTCACTTCACCCACCCCACAGTATTGTCGTCACTTCAAACAGTCACTAAATGGACGGTTGTAAGCCGAGGACCACCTGTACAAAACGGGAGAAGACTGGAAGTCGCAGTTGAAATTCCACCGAGGACCGTCGGTGGAAATCTTCTGTCAACAAGCGCTCCAGTCTAAGTTTGCTTTCCGCCAGAGTCTGGAGGACGCGGGAGTCAATGTTTATGTTGAACAAATGAGCCGTACAGAGAACGCCAAGGTTAAATAAGTTTATTGAGTTAGCGGTTATGATGGTCTATTGGATATCTTGCCGTAATCCAAAGCTACACCTACATATTTGTTTCTAAATTCCGACATGATCTCAGCTCCCATGTCTTTTTTTTACACATTCTACCACCGGCTCTATGTCTAATAATATTAATCGTTATAATTATAATAATACAAAAGGCAATGTCAACCACCATGTTGTGCTTCATACTTCACCAGAAGAAACT
Organism: Coluber constrictor foxii; assembly: GCA_038048745.1. Taxonomy (NCBI): domain Eukaryota; kingdom Metazoa; phylum Chordata; class Lepidosauria; order Squamata; family Colubridae; genus Coluber; species Coluber constrictor. The sequence goes on along the minus strand of CM075965.1, from coordinate 388,155 downwards.
CAAGTTTGAAAAAGAAAAATGAGTTTGATTGAAAGAGAGGGGCGGGCGGGCGGGGGGAGGGGGGAAAATGGAAAAGGCAGTGGCTCAAATTAGAGGAGGATTCGTCGCTGTAACACTATTAGAAATAAAAAAAAAAGGAGGGGGAAGTGAGTCAAAAGGAAGTATTCATTCCGTGTTTTGTTTTGTTTTGCTTTAAATCACCGTCTTGGTTAAAAATTCACATACCGTAAATGAAGAGGGCTCAAAATTAAATGGTTTCATTTTTTCAGGCCACACAGTCAAGCACATTGGCTAGTTTACAAAAGCAACACAAGCTGTTATGGACCCCCCCCCCCCCACTGCACTTTAAAGATTTCCCATCTGGAAATGTTCCTGCCAACCTCCATGTTCCGCACATGGACAAGCTCTTCCTGCCTTAGAGAAGAGAATATTTGATGCTCAGGGTTGAGCTGTGGGGATCCTCGGGTGCTCTCTGAGCTCAGTTGTTTTCCTGTAGACGTTTCGTCCTATCAGGGTTGGTGGGTGTGGCCTTGGTGGTACTTCCTACCAATTCAAACCAGGGGCGGGCTCCTGTGAGTTTGGCAGGGTTCGGGCGATCCTCCAGCCAAGGATCGCCAGAGTTCGGCGAACCCACAAATGCCACCCCTGGCTGGCCACGCCCACCCCGCCCCTCCCAAGTAGTCTCCACACAGCCCGCTCATCATTCCAGGTAAGTGCAGGAGCCGACCGAAGGGTCTGGGAGGGCAAAAACTGGGCCCAATGGAGGTTCCAGGAGTCTGGAAATGGGCCTGTTTCTGGCCTCCGGAGGCCCTCCCGACCCTGGGGAAAGTTGTTTTCGCTCTCCCGGAGGCTCAAGGAAAGCCGCCAGAGCCTGGTGAAGGCTAAAAACAGGCCTCCAGGAAATTCCGTAAACGGTCCTGTTTCCGGCCTTCTAAGGGCCTCCGGACCCTGGGGGAAGCAGTTTTTGCCCTCCCGGAGGCTCGAGGAAAGCCTCCGGAGCCTAGGGAGGACAAAAATGCCCCTCCCCCATCGTGGTGCAGGTGGCCAATTAGGCCACACCCACCATGGCCACACCCAGCCAGCAACGGGGCAGCGAACCCGTTGCTAAAGGATCTGAAGCCCACCCCTGATTCAAACAAACAAGCTAACCTTAAATAACAGCTCAATCAAGGAACCGCCAAGACCAATATTGACAGGGCGAACAACTTGTATATAAATAGAGAGTCAACCCTACTCCATCTAGCATGGATGACGTTACCTAGATTGATAATGAAACGTCTCCAAGAAAACAACTATGCTCAGAGAGCACCAAGGACCCTACACTTGCCATCCCGATCACTCCTTCCCTATCCCGGTCTTACAATGCAATTTTTTTTCCCCTTTAAAAAAAAAAAAGCCTTCTTTAAAAAATAAATAAAGTATAATAAAGCCTTTTTTTTGCTTTGTTTTTTTTTTTGCTCCTTTAGGAAAGAGACCGGTGAGACAGGCCGCTAGTCAACATATGAAACGCCTGTATGTCTTTTTTTTTTTTCGGAGGGGGAAGGAATACTGCATGACGGCTTAATCGAGTCTCGGTTGCATGCAAAATTGACACTGCTTTATTATCCTGGTTCTGCCCCCAACACCCCCTCCCTATGCCAGACACATACAAGTTGGCAGGTACGCATACAAAAACATGGAAGGCAATAGAAAAAAAAAAAAACAACCCCCTCGTGGTGAAGCCTTAGAAGGAATCCATCGCTTTGAATTCACTGAGAGCCTGTACGGGTGAAATGTGTTTCTTTTGGGAACCTCTTCGCACCCTGGTCTGATATTCCTCCGGCTTTTCTCTCTTGACTAACGGTTTCTTTTCCGGAGCTTTCATTTTCCAGGAGACCACCGGCGAGTTGACGGCGGCGGTGCCGTAGACTTTCTGATATTTGGTTGAAGCCACGTAGGACGCTTTGACGGTCAGCACCACGGCGTTCATCAGGTTTTTAGCAGCTTGGATGAGGGACGTGGCGCTGTCCAGCTGGGAAAAAAAAGAGCAGAAAAGATGGGCGGATTAACAGCGGAACGAGTTCAAAAAGGCCGCGCCGATTGTAGAAGTGACCTAACAACAGTGCCAAGGAGAAATATTGCGCATTAAAAAAATATCTACAGGCTAAAGCTGCTGCTCTTGTATTAAATACGCAGAGTTCTCAGCTTACAATTCGTTTAGGGACTGTTTGAAATTACAACGGCACCGAGAAAAGGAAGTTAGGAACTTTTTTCACACTTACGACTGCTGCAGCAACCGCTATGCTCGAACGATCGAAGTTCGGATGCTTGGCATCGTATTTATGACGGTTTGCAGTGTCCCAGGGTCATGGGATCTGCTTTTGCGACCAACTGACAAGCAAAGTCAAGGGGGAAACCAGATTCCCTTAACAACCGTGCTACTCACTTAACAACTGCGGTGATTCACTTAACAACGGTGCCAAGAAAAGTCCTACAATGGGGCAAAACTCCCTTAACAAATTGTTCACTTAGCAGCATAAATTTTAGGCTCAATTGTGGACTAACTATAGTACAGTTTGATGAGCAGTGGTGGCGCAGTGGTTAGAATGCAGCATTGCAGGCTGAGTCTGCCCACTGCGGGGAGTTTGATCCTCAACGGTTCAAGGTTGACTCAAACTTCCATCCTTCCGAGGTCATTAAAATGAGGACCCGGATTGTTGGTGGGGCAATATACTTACTCTGTAAATTGCTTAGAGAGGGCTTTAAAGCACTGTGAAGCGGTACATAAGGCCAAGCGCTATCGCTATTGCTACAATTTTTTTTAAAAAAGCAAAAATTATCGAGAAAGTGAGAAATGAAAGCACAACTAGAGCTTGATACAAATCTGTTCGAGTGAACAGAGCAACATGTACAATTGGGATTTTTATACCCAAGATTTTACAATGTCTGGAGCCAGACATTCATTTAGGAGTTCTTGAGATATTATTGTCTAATAAAGAGTGTTCTCAGTAGCCCTTTTCCAATATTTTTTTTTTAAAAAATGTATTGGGTTTTACATGAGGCATGTCATTCTGCCTGACAATAGGACATTTAGGGTCATGGAACTGTTATTGTGCCAATATAACAGGAGTGAGAAGACAGGTTTTTATATCGTACTAGTTGATAACCCAGCGTTGCCCGGGTATTTATTTATCACCAGCTTCCCCCTTTCTGTGTGTGTATCTCTCTCTCTCTCTCTCCTCTCTCCCCTCTCTCTGTTGCCCGGGTATTTATTTATCACCAGCTTCCCCCTTTCTGTGTGTATCTCTCTCTCTCTCTTCTCTCTCCCCCCTCTCTGTATCTTTCTCTCTCTCTCTCTCCCCCTCTCTCTCCCATTCTGTATCTCTCTGTGTGTGTCTGTCTCTCCCCCTTCTCTGTATCCTTCTCTGTCTCTCTCCCTCCCTCTGTATCTCTCTGTGTCTGTCTCTCACCCTCTCTATCTCCCCCCTCCTTGTATCTCTGTCTCTCTCTTCCCCCTGTATCTCTTTCTGTCTCTCTCCATCCTCTATCTCCCCCTCTCTTTGTATCTCTGTCTCTCTCTCCCCCACTCTTCTCTGTATCTCTTTCTGGTTGTCTCTCCCCCCTCTATCTCCCTCCTCTCTTTGTATCTCTCTCTATCCCCTCTTCTCTGTATCTCTTTCTGTGTGTGTCTCTCCCCCCCTCTCTCTGTGTGTCTCTCTCTGCCCCCTCTATGTATCTCTGTGTCTCTCTCTCTCTCCCTCTCTCTCTACCCCCTTCTGTTACTATGGCAACTCCACTGTGCTGTACAGTAGAAGCCATTTTAAGGTACAACAGGCTGTATCTTAACAGAACACATACCCTGACGAGTGTTACGGTTTCTTACCCTCACAGTATTTCTTTCCAAAGAGTCAGTCATCTGTGTACCAAGTTTGGTTGAAATTGCTCAAGGCGTTCCAGAGTTATGCTGGAACATACTCTCATACACACATCCATTTATATATGTTACAATGGCCGTGCAAAATGTGACTTATGACCATTTTTAAGAGTTATGACTTTCGCAGCATTGCCATGATCATGGGATCGAAATTCAGATGCTTGGCAACTGACTCATACTTACAACCTTTGCTGTGTCCCATAGTCATGGGATCCCCTTTTGTGACCTTTCGACCAGCAAAGTCGATGGGGAAGCCACTGGGTTCCTAAGTTCCTAACCTACCTACTGCAGTGATTCACTTAACAGCTATGGCAAGAAAGGTTGTAAAAATGGGGCAAAACCTCCTTAACAAATGTCTCGCTGAAATTTTGGGGGCTCAGTTGTGGTCATAAGTTGAGGACTGCCTGTATTGTCAAGGTGGTAAAGCAGTCCAGAACTGATGATGAATGAAGCTCTCCATTTTGAATGGCTTTTAATAAGGTTACTGTTTTGTGTTAACTATATCCTGTATTTATAGATTGCCTTGACTTACAATCATTCAGTTAGTGACCGTTCGAAGTTACAATGGCATTGAAAAAAGTGACTTATGACCCTTGCAGTGTTCCCATGGTCACGTGATTAAAATTCGGTTGCTTGGCAATTGGCATGTATTGAGGATGGTTGCATTGTCCCGTAGTGGTCATGTGATCAGCATTGGTAACCTTCCCAGCCAGCTTTTGACAAGCAAAGTCTATGGGGAAAACGGGATTTGCTTAATGACCTCATGATTCACTTAACGACTGCGGCAAGAATGGTCTTAAAATGGTGTCCAATTCACTTAATAACTCCCTTGCTTAGCAATGGAAATAATGAGCTCAATCGTGGTCGTAAGATGGGGATTAGCTGTAGAGTCGTTATACTATCCCTCTCCATGATATACACCTGTCCTAAACAGCCCTTTGATTTCTAGCAAGAGGCCGACGTAATTGGTCCTTGACTTACGACCACAACTGAGATCAGAGTTTCCATGGCTAAGCAGAGGTGGCTGTTACATGAGTTGCACTTGATTTTACAATCTTTTTTTTTTTGGGCCACGGTTTAATTGAATCACAGCAGAGGACGTGGCACTAATATACTTTATTTCACCCAATAGCGATCAGCTTGACCGGTTTTTGAATCCGACTATTCTCACTTTCCCTGTAACCCTAGATCAGTGATAGTTAACTTTTTTGGCGCTCCCAAATGCAAATGTGAGCACTCCCACACGCATGCATGCACGTTCCCCATGCATTTGCCCCTCCCCACACATACGCGCACGTTCCCCACGCATGTGCCCCACCCCCCTCGCCTATTTTTGGCTTCCAGGTTAGTGCCAGAGGACTTCCAGGCCCAAAACAGGGTGTGGGGGGGCCCCTGTGCTCCGTTTTGGGCGTAGAAGGCCTCCTGCACCAACCTGGAAGCCAAAATGGGGTGCGAGGGGTACTGCGCGAGGCGCTAAAATGTGATCCGAGCGCCCCCCGTGCATGCATTCCACCCCCCACATATACGTGTGGGTGTTGGCCACATAAGCTCCGCCCCTATGCATGCACATCAGAGTCCCGAAGACCAGGTGGCCTGCAGGAGGCATCTGCGCATGCGTGGTGGAGCTGGGCTGGGGTGACGGCTGGTGTGCCCGCAGAGAGACCTGTGGCACATGTGCCAGATGTTCATCATCACGGTCCTAGATCGTGGTAGAGCTATCAGAGATTTGCCTGCAGCTCCCAGCCTCCTTCAGAAATGCTTTTGATTTGGTCTGCACAGTCAAGAACAGGGCAACGAGGTATTCCCAAACTATATTAACATTTTCTAACAAAAACCCCTCTTTGTATTGCTTTACTGTCACATGCAAACTAAGCTCCCGAGCTATCTTGTTCACTTAGAATGCCAAGCGTCACGAAAACCTCAGCTACTTTGTTAAAAATAATTCATTGGCATGTATTTTTCAACTGGTAATTAATTTTTAATCTCCAGATTCAAGGTCACCTTTGCTTTCCCCACCAAAAAAAAAAAAAAAGGCATTTATCTTCCATCTTTTCACTTTGGAAAAAGAAAAAAAAAAGAACCAAGTCTAATATATACCATACATTCAGGTCAGCCTAACAGTGACAACATCCCAACTCAGTAACAGTCATAGAGTTGAATGGGACCTTGGAGGTCATCTAGTCCAACCCCCTCCACTGGCAGAACTGTGATCCGTTGTCGGATACCTAGGCTGAAACTGACAAAGCACGTCTTAATATTGATAAAATTGGCAAATATCAATTAAATAAGAACTTCATGATATTAAAAGTTCCTTTTTTTAATAATAGAGTTCCTCACCCAGGTCCTTCACCCAGAAGTCATCACCTTGACTCCCAAAAGGTAAAAACTATAAAACCTTGCCAGGTGCCATGGTACATTTTCTTTCTACAGGACCAGGTGCACTTTCTAGTAATTTCTAGAAGTTAGGCTCAGTTCAGACACTGTACAAAAACTACAGATCAGGGACGGCAAACCTATGGCACCAGAGCCATCTGTTCTGTCCCCGTCTCACACACACACACACACACTCAGACAGACAGTCGGGGGTTAAATAAACTGGCAGGCAACCAATTAGTCCGATAAGACACTTTGCAGCAATCCCAGCAGCTGCTTGCCAAGACCTTTTATCAACTTAGAAGAAAATACACACCACAACAATTGTCCAGGAATAAATCTGAAGCCGAGATGCAAAGTGACTCCAAGGGATTAGTTAGTTTTGTCCGTCACAGAGTCCGAATGCTTAACTCACCCCCTTTTATAGCCTGTGGGGTGTGGTCCAGTGAGTCAGCTAATCACGGGCATGCCTTTTCTTCTGTTGCGCGTGCCTGTCTCTGCGACGCTGGCGAGGGTCCAGCCAAGACTCATTACCCTCATCACTGTCCACCTGTGGCTGCGGGGACGTGCTTGGCTCTGGGCCTATCTCTTGCCCTTCGGTGTCCTCTGGAGGCATTGCCAGAGAGGAGGGTCCTGGAGAAGGAGGCCTTGCCAACTCCTCTCCCTCACTCTCAGAGGCCTCTCCTGCTGATGACACAGGCTCAGGCAACGGAGCCACAACACCATCTTTCTGGATACGCCAGCTGTCGCCCGTTGCTCTTCCGGGTTCTGGCACACACATGCGTGCTGGCCAGCTGGTCTTCGCATGTGTGGGAGCATCAGAAACTGGAAAAGCAGCTCCCTAGTGTGCATGCGTGCGCCGGGAAACTGAGCTTCTGGTTCCCGGCACGCACATGTGACCTGGCCAGCTGGTCTTCGCGCACGCATGCATGCCGGAAACCGGAAAACCAGATGACTGGCACACATGCACATGCCGGAAACCAGGAGCTCAGCTTCCCAGTGCTCCTATGTGCGCTGGGGAATTACTCTTCCAATTTCCAGTGCTCCCATGCATGCGCGCGAAGGAGCTGCTTTTCCATTTCCAGAGCTCCCGTGTGTGCACGTTTCAGCACTCGGTGCCGAAAAGGTTCGCCAACACTGCTATAGATGGTTAAGGTGATGGCCTATAAATCAGGAGATGGTGAGTTCTAGGTCCACCTTAGGCACAAAAGCCATCTGGATGACTTTAAACCAATCACCAGGAGATGGTGAGTTCTAGTTCCACCTAAGGCACGAAAGCCATCTGGTTGACTTTAAACCAATCACAGGGAGATGGTGAGTTCTAGTTCCACCTAAGGCACGAAAGCCATCTGGTTGACTTTAAACCAATCACCAGGAGATGGTGAGTTCTAGTTTCATCGAAGGCACGAAAGCCATCTGGATGACTTTGGACCAATCACTGGGAGATGGTGAGTTCTAGTTCCATCGAAGGCACGAAAGCCATCTGGTTGACTTGAAACCAATCACCAGGAGATGGTGAGTTCTAGTTCCATCGAAGGCACGAAAGCCATCTGGGTGATTTGAAACCAATCACCAGGAGATGGTGAGTTCTAGTCCTGCTTTCGCGATGAAAGCCAGCTGGGTGACTTTGGACTAATCACCAGGAGATGGCCAGTCCTTCTCCTTCAGCCCAATTCACCTCACAGGGTGGTTGTTGTGGGGATAATAGGAGGAAGAAAGACTGTTGGATGTGTTTTCTGCCTTGAGTTATTTGTAGAGGTAATAAAGGCGGGATACCATTAAAGAAATAAAGATTTTTTTTAAAAAAAAATTTGAAAGGAGAGCTCTGTAAATGGAGACAGCTGGGTCGAGCTTCCCAAGGAATTCCATGAGCTTGGAAAACATCACAATTTTGAGAAGAAGCACCCTTTTAAGTATTCCTGCATATCCCCGGTGAGCGCAGTGGTTAGAGTGCGGTACTGCAGGCTACTTCTGCTGACTACCGGCTGCCTGCAAATTTGGCAGTTCGAATCTCACCAGGCTCAAGGTTGACTCAGCCTTCCATCCTTCCGAGGTGGGTAAAATGAGGACCCGGATTGTTGGGGGGGGGGCAATAGGCTGACTCTGTAAAACTGCTTAGAGAGGGCTGTAAAAGCACTGTGATGCGGTATATAAGCCGAAGTGCTATTGCTATTACTATCTCAAAGCACATATACCGTTATTCGGAAGGATTTGCATAGCCCAACTTGAAAGCAAGAAGGTCAAGGCGTCTCCCATATTAAGAGCAGAATGCAAAACGTGAAACAATGCTCTTGAATTTCAGACAGGCACCATCCTTTGGGAAAACATCCTAGTAATCAGCACAGCTTGACATCCCAAACAATTACATCTCCTTCACAGGATATGTTCATGCAAAGGCTGAGCAGCCATCTGTTGAGGGTGCTTTAATCTGGATTCCTGCAGGGAGCATGGAATTCTCAAAGTTTTTTTGTTTTGTTTTTTTCATACTCTTTGGTGCGGCTTATAACTATGATGTAAACTTACTATAAGCATATTCTTACAATCGGCAACGCAGTGGAATATTACGGTTGGGTTGCACCGTCCAGATGTTCAGAACTGGAGTTGGTATTTTTCTCCACCTATCGTGTCCGTCCAAGGACCTGAGACAGGCAGGTGTGGTTGATTGAGGATGTTAAGAGGGATCGTCGCAGGATGTAAGCTGTTCCAAGCAAAGCTGCCTTTTGCAATTGACCGATGGTGAGTTTGTCAATGACCATGGTGTTCAAGTGGTGCTCCAGATGTTTTGGGGTTTATACCAAGGTGCCTATCACTATTATTATTACTATGGTTCATCGTAGCCCCCCAAATGTTTAGACTGGGTTTCGTATTTTTGTCCACCTTCCCAAGGACCTGAGATAGGCAGAGGTTGTTGTTTGATGGCCATAAATTATCACAATACATAATAATTACAATATCAATGATGACAATAATATTACAAAAAGGTCATTACAGGTAGTCGTCGACGTACGACCACAATTTTTGGCCCAAATTTCCATTGTTAAGCAAGGAAGTTGTTAAGTGAGTTTTGTTCCATTTTGCAACCTTTCTTGCCATAGTTGTTAAGTGAATCTCTGCGGTTGCTAAATTAGTAACACAGTTGTTAAGTGAATCTGGCTTCCCCATTAATTTTGCTTATCAGAAGGTTACAAAAAGTGATCATTTGACCCCAGGACACTTCAACTGTCTCATGTGTGTGTGTGTGTGTGTGTGTGTGTGTGCGGGTTTCTTTAAGCCAGGTTTTTCATATGTAACCAAGATGTTTCTGCAAACCCTGGTTGAGTGAAATCACATTCACTATTTTCGGGGGGGGGGTCCCTTCTTTTCATTCTGGCAGCCAGCAGATTTTGTGCTTGCCTATTTGGAGACTTGGAGACTTATATAGCTATTTATGGCTCATTAGCCATCATCAGTAAGCCACACCCACATCTCATGTATCCTCCCTGTAAAGGTGCAATATCTATTTTCTTACTTTTCGTAGGTTTTATGTGTGTTTTTCTTTAAGCCAGGTTTTTCCAATATAACCAAGATTTTTTTGCAACCCTAGTTGAGTGAAATCACGTTCACTACTTTCTGGGTTTTTTCCTTCCTTTCCTTCTGGCAGCCAGCAGGTTTTGTGCTGCCCAATGGGAGACTTATATAGCTATTTCTGGCTCATTAACCATTATCAGTAAGGCACACCCATGTCTCATGTATCCTCCCTGTAAAGGTACAATATCTATTTTCTTACTTTTCGTAGGTTTTATGTGTGTTTTTCTTTAAGCCAGGTTTTTCCTTGGTAACCAAGATGTTTCTGCAAACCCTAGTTGAGCGAAATCACATTCACTACTTTCTGGGTTTTTTTCCTTCTTTTCATCATGTGAACATGGGGATGCTGAAACAGTCATGAGTGTGAAAAATAGCAACAGGGTCCTAAATCATCTTTTCATTGTTATTGCAACTTCGAACTGCCACTAAATGAATGGTTGTAATTAGAGGATTATCTGTATTCTTTACAATGGACTGGATGTTGACTTAGACAAAATAAGATCATTCCTTAGGAGGACTCATTAAGTTCATACCAAAGATGTGACTCACACTTAGGACTTCTTGGTTCAGTTGACATTTTGGATGCAATAATTGATAACTGATCAGAATAACGCAATAAGTAACAGAATAACAGAGTTGGGAGGGACCTTAGAAGTTTCTAGTCCAAACCCCTGCTCAAGCAGTAGATCCTATACCATTTCAGGCAAACAGCTGTCCAGCCTCTTCTTGAAGACTTACAGTGATGGAGACCCACAACTTCTGGAGGCAAGTCATTCCATTGATTAATTGTTCTCACTGTCAGAAAATTTCTCCTTAGTTCTAGGTTGCTTCTCTCCTTGATTAGCTTCCATCCATTGCTTCTTCTCCTGCCCTCAGGTGCTTTGGAGAATAGATTGACTACCTTCTTCTTTGCGGCAGCCCCTGAGATATTGGAAGGCTCCTATCGTGTCAACCCCTAGTCCTTCTTCTTTTCATTAAACTAGACATACCCAATTTCTGCAACCGTTCTTCACATGTTTTGATATGATAATATCGATCATATGATCCTTTTCTTACAGCTTCACCTATCTCACAGGTTTATTGCTGTGGGGGGAAAAAAGAGGATCAAGAGATCCTTCAGTTCATGGAAGCAAGAGGAATATAAATACAATGAATGAATTGAATAATAAAACACTACTTGATATATCACAGAGAAAGATCCAAATTCAGCATTTGTTCTTCTGGGCTATTTTTCTATATATAGACAATCATTTCATGAATTGTAGCACTAAAGAATTATATTCTTTCAAGATATCTATACCACTTCATTCTTATTATATATTTAGATTGCTTGACCCTCTATCAGAGGTGGGTTTCAGCACCTCTGACCAGTTCTGGAGAATCGGTAGCGGAAATTTTGAGTAGTTCGGAGAACAGGTCGTGGAAATTCTGACTTGCCCCACCCCCATCTATTCTCTGCCTCCCGAATCCCAGCTGATCGAGAGGAAATGGGGATTTTGTGGTAACCTTCCCCTGGATTGGGGAGGGAATGGAGATTTTACAGTATCCTTCCCTGCCACGCCCACCAAGTCATGCCACGCCCACAGAACCTGAAGTAAACATTTTTGAAACCCACCACTGTCCTCTATGTTACACAACATACAGTACATATATATTGGAAAAATACTGTTCCTTTCATCGAAAACACAATAAAATACATGTAGTCCTCAACTTATGACCATAATCGAGCACAACATTTCTGTTGTTAAGTGAGACATTTGTTAAGTGAGTTTTGCCCCATTTTACAACCTTTCTTGCCACAGTTGTTAAGGGAATCACCGCGGTTATTATTGAATTGAATTGAATTGATTAAATTTGTATACCGCCCTTCTCCTGACGGACTCAGGGTGGTGAACAGCCAAAGATTAAAATACAAGCAATATAAAAGTTAAAATAATCTAAAACATAATTAAATCAAATTTTGGCTTTCCCAAATTTAAAACCCCTCATAAAATTCACCCATTAAAATCTACGTTAAGCCAGCCCGGTTTGCTGGAATAGAAAAGTCTTTAATGCCTTGCGGAAAGTGCGGAGGTCTGGGATTAATTGAATCCCCGGGGGTAACTCGTTCCAGAGAGCGGGGGCCCCCACAGAGAAGGCTCTCCCCCTGGGGGTCGCCAGTCGACATTGCTTGACCGACGGCACCCTGAGGAGACCCTCTCTATGAGAGCGTATTGGCCGGTGGGAAGTTATCAGTGGCAGAAGGTGGTCTCATAACTACCCAGGTCCTAAGCCATGGAGCGCTTTAAAGATGAGAACCAAGACCTTGAAGCCCACCCGGAAGCCCACTGGGAGCCAGTGCAGCTCGCGCAGGAGAGGTGTCACATGGGAGCGCCAAGTCGCCCCCATAATCACCCGCGCGGCCGCATTCTGGACCAGTTGGAGCCCCCGGGTGGTCCTCAAGGGGAGCCCCATGTAGAGAGCATTACAGTAGTCCAGGCGAGATTATGGTAGTAACACGGTTGTTAAGCAAATCTGATTTCCCAGTGCCTTCGCTTGACCCCAGAACACTGCAACCGTCATAAATATGAGTCCATTGCCAAGCATCTGAATTTTGATCACATGACCACGGAGAGGCTACAATGGTCATAAATGCGAAAAACGGTCATAAGTCACTTTTTCAGTGCCGTTCTAACTTCGAACCGTCACTAAACCAACTATTGTAAGTCAAGCACCACCCTTTTCTTTAAAAACAAAACAAAAAAACTTAATCCACTTAATCACATTTAAAATAATTTACTTATCTGGACATAATGCACATTTAATTCATTAAGATAGATTGTGAGGTAATATAACTGGTCAATCCACAGCTTAGTTACACTCATTTGCATTTTTTCAATTATTAGGAAGGAAACTACTGGGACTCCGAGGCAAAATTAATTGTGTATTTAACCAATTCTGAATTTTAATGCAACCTACCCAATGCTAGTTTTCTCCTCATAACAGATAACAAACATATCAAACATATAGACAGCTGTTTTGCTAGAAATATATTTCCCCCTTGAAATGAGATATTAATGCCTCAAAATTGCTCGGCTATTTTAGCCGCAGTGTGTGTGTGTGTGTGTGTAAAATACAAATAAATAAAAAGAGCACAGGGCAATATATATACATTTGCATGGAAAAAGATTCATTTCTTCAGTGGGATGATTTAATTGCCTTAGCCAATGTAATTTTTAAACAATAAAATTTAAAAATGGAACCGCAACTCATTTCGCATGCAAGGGATTCCCTTCTAATATAAGGAGATATTTAATTTATGATAACTGGAGGGGGAAAAAAACCTAGGCAAAAAACGCAATCATAAAAGATAATTAAACATGCCTTAAAATTTCAGTTTGTGAGTTATCTAAAGAATAAGACTTTGAGGAAGAAATAGAGATTGTTCCACCTCAGTCAGCAGTATATAATAATAACTTGCCTTTAACAGATAATTCTAATTATATTCACTTTAAATAAGATTTGTAGACGTATCAATGTGTACACATAAAACATGAGGGTGAGGAAACTACCTTATTTAGCCCTGATTCTTTTTCCTCAAAGGGGAAAAATGCAGTTGTGTAGAGTTTGACAGAATAATATAGATTTGCAGTGGTAAAAATAAGAATTAACCACAGTGGGAAGTCTCTACTTCAGTCCTGGGTATAAATGGATCTCAACGGTGGGGACCTATTTGTAATGCACAACCACAGCAAACTACAGATCATGAGACACAGAAACTATGGCCGGACGTTAGTTTTGCATTTCTGGAAAATAATCTTCTTCTCCTTCTCCTTCTCCTTCCTCTTCTTCTCCTCCTCCTTTTCTTCTTCTTCTTTTCTTTTCTATTTCTTCTTGTTCTTCTTCTTGTTCTTCTTCTTCCTCTTCCTCTCCTTCTTTTCTTCTTCTATTTCTTCTTGTTCTTGTTCTTGTTCTTCCTCTTCCTCTCCTCCTCCTTTTCTTCTTCTTCTTTTCTTCTTCTACTTCTTCTTGTTCTCCTCCTCCTCCTCCTCCTCTGCTTCTCTTTCCTGTCCCTCCCCTTCTCCTCCTCTTCTTCTCTTCCTCTGCCTCCCTCCTCTCCTCCTTCTCTTCCTCCTCCCCTTCCCCTCCCCTCCCTCCCCTTCCCCTCCTCCTCTTCTTCTCCCCTTCCCACTCCTTCTTCTCTCCCTCCCTCTCCTTTTCCTCCTCCTCCTCCGTCTTCAACTTTTGTGACCTTCTGACAAGCAAAGTCAACTAACTTAACTAACTGCAGTGATTCACTCAAGAACCGTGGCAAGAAATGGGGCAAAACTACTTTAACAACTTAAAAAATGTCTCACTCAGCAATATCAGTTTTGGGCTCAATTGTGATTGTAAGTCGAGGAGAACCTGTATTAGTTCCCATGCACTCATGGTGGGGGCCTTGGCTGCTCAGGTTAATTTTGAGTTGGGAAGGGACCCATAGATAGCTTGGCTCTGCAAATCCCATTTGCTTCCTAGTCATTTCAATTTTCTCTTCTCATTTGCAGTGAACTTTTTCCAATAATATAACAATGGTGCTCTTTCTCATTACTCATTTGAGTAATGATCCGTGTCTTTATATAATTTTTTAAAAACGTAAGCGTAGAGACTGCCGGAGCTTTTGAAAGCTCTCACAATCAACAAAAATAAAATCTAATAGGTTCCCCCCTCCCATCTAAAATTTCCTAATCGAGGAACGGTGTCAGGGTTTTTCAAACCGAGCTGCACCTAATTTGGGCTACTAATTACCTATTTTTCCTCCTCCCCAGATTTCAACGAGCAGCATAATTTTTTATTCCATTTTAGATCTATTCTTTTTTGACATTTTAACATTATCCCCACGTATCGCGGGGCAGGATCCCAAGCAGACGACAAGCGTAAGAGGTAAATAAGCAAGGCGGGGAAAATGTCACCAGCCACGGAAGTAACATTCTCACAAGTTCCGTGGGCAATTTTGTGCAAGAATTTTGACATCTCTTTGACAAGGGACAGAGCTAAAGGGAGATATAAGCAAGGCAGAGACCGTTTCGCCTTTATTTCAATACTGAAGGATATAAGGCAGAAAAGAGGATTAACAAGATCTGAAAACAGGAAGAAAAAATTCATCGGCTTCTTATGTTCAAAATGCAGGTAAATCCTCAACTTACAACAGTTTATTTAATGATTGTTCGAAGTTATGATGTCACTGAAATGAGTGACTTATGAACATGTTTAATACTTACAACCCAGTGGTGGGTTGTTACCGGTTCATCCCGGTTCGGGCGAAACCGTAGAAGCGGCAGCTGGAGGCTCCACCCACCCGCCTGGAGGTCATCAAATACGATGATGCGCAGGCGCAGTGAATCAGTAGGAAAGGTAAGTAAACCCCACCCCTCCTAAGCTCTCTTAGCAATGGAAACATTGGACTCAATTGTGGTTATGAAGTCGAAGACTATGTGTAGTTAGTACAATAAGGATTATTTAGGCTGGTCTCTTCCTTTGGCTTCCTTGTGAAGTGCGCCCTCTCTATTTTGCTCGAGATGCAAAATAACAACTCCTCGTTCTGACCTCAATTAGCTCATTTTTTTCCTTGCTTTCACTTTAAGTGGGCCCCACTGCCTGCTTAACGCTTAACAATACGGCCGGATATCAATAAATGTGAACGCTTCCCTTGTTGATTGCTAAATAAGTAATTTCTTGATTTATTTTCCTACAGAAAATAAAATGGGCATGTCTACTTTAGTGAAAAGAAGGGCGAGGGGAGACATGAGAGCAGTCTTCCAATATTTGAGGGGCTGCCACAATGAATGGAGTGGGGGTTTCTACCCAGAGCTGGGATTCGCTTACCTTCACTACCAGTTTGCAAATGTGAGCGCATGCGCCACCTCCACACATGTGCAGGGCCTTCTGCGCATGCGCAGAGCATCAAAAATGTGGATAAATGGGACGTGATTACGTCCGGGCGGGTGGGTGGAGCTACCCGCAGGAGCCGCTATCAATTCACCCGAACCGGATAGAACCGGCTGAATATCACCACTGGGTCCACCTATTCTCCAGAGCACCTGAAGGCAGGACAAGAAGCAACGGATGGGAATTAATGTAGGAGAGAAGCAACCCAGAATTAAGGAAGATGTTGTGGGTGCTTCATCACTGGGAGGTTTTGAAGAAGAGACCGGACAATGATTTTCCAGGATGATATAAGACGTCATGCTCAATGTAAACTAGAGAGCAATTTCTTCAACCACCTTCTCAGAGATAATTTTAAGAAATTCCTCAGGGTGGGGGAGGGGGATGTGTATATGACCGTGATGGCGAACCTATGGCACGGGTGCCACAGGCGGCACGCGGAGCCATATCGGTGGGCACGTGAGCTCAGCTCCGACATGCATGCGTGCGCCAGCCAGCTGATTTTCGGGCCTTCTGGGCCCACCAGAAGTCAGGAAGCACACTGTTTCCGGCCTGGGTGGAGAGTAGGGAAGGCTCCTAGAAAGGCTCTGGAGCTCGGGCAGAGCAAAAAACAGGCCTATCGGGCCTACTGTGCCATCACGTTTCAAAAATGGGGGGAGCACGGGGGGGGGGCGGGGCGCATAGAATTATGCATGTGGACACACATGCATGTGACCCCACTGCGCTTCCCCCGCTTTTGACACGTGATGGCAAAAATGTTAGCTATCACTGGTATATGATGTACTCAATAAAGCCAGCCTCTTGTGGGTGGCCCGCTCCAGACACTTCCACTGCCATTGCATATTGAGAAAGCAGTTTTCCTACGTACGAATAGGCAAAGGTTCCCCTTGCACATATGTGCTAGTCGTTCCCGACTCTAGGGGGCGGTGCTCATCTCCGTTTCCAAGCTGAAGAGCCAGGGCTGTCCGAAGACGTCTCTGTGGTCATGTGGCCGGCATGACTCAACGCCAAAGACGCACGGAGCGCAGTTACCTTCCTACCAAAGGGGGTCCCTATTTTTCTTTTTCACGTGTCACACCTGAGCATTTTATTTTATTTATTAAACAAATTTATAGAGCTGCCCAACTCACACATAGGTGACTCCAGGCCGCTTACAAAAAAAGTTAAAAATCCATCAGATAATAAAATCCCACACATTTCCTTTTTTGATACCCGAAAGGATTTCCTCCTTTAGACAAAAGGATGAAGGCTGTGTGTGTAACAAAGTCTACTTTTAAATTATTTGTGTCTGCAGTTTCGGAATCTCCTGGTCGGGTTTCTTTTCAGGTATGTTACAAATAGTAAAACAATGCCTTTTCTTTTCTTAAAATCCGTGTCCATTCATTCTCCTGAATGATGGTATCACTCCTGATATCATTTTATGAATGGCGTCTGTGAGTTTCACTGTCTCAGGTGGTTTCTGGGTGGAAAAATCCTGGGGACATCCTAGGACAATGCCTGCTCTTCGCCTTAACTACACAAACGAAACCCCTCCACCAAATAAATAATTGAAAACTTTAATTATACTTTTAAAGACTTTTACAGTGCGAAATTGAAACCAGCTTTAATGTACTGTACCAAATACATTCAAACTCCATATTGAAAAGGCAGGCACCAATATTAGAGACCCTCGGAATTAAGTGTCAGCTGGACAATAAAATAACCTTTATTTTAGGTTGCTCTATGAGGTTTCCTCTCAGCCTAATAGGTGGTCCCTATTTTTCTACTCGCATTTTTTACGTGCTTTCGAACTGCTAGGATGGCAGAAGTTGGGACAAGTAACGGGAGCTCAACCCGTTACGCGGCACTAGGGACTCGAACTGCTGAACCGCTGACCTTTCGATCAACAAGCGCAGCATCTTAGCCACTGAGCCACCGTGTCCCTTATGTATGAATAGAATAAAAACTGTATTGTCACTTTAAATGTACACTAGTCAGCGTACATTAAAATGAAATTAAAATGAGAGCATTTGGCTCTCAAAAGGTAACCACTATGCCTATACCCACATACACACACATATATGACACAGAGAAACACCACAGTCTAGTTTGAGTATACACATATATGTGGCGAGAGAAATGAATCCTGTGAGTTTGCCAGACAGATGGCGTAAAGAACAAAGCAAAACAAACCTCCTCCCAGAGGGGAACAACAGAAACAGACTGTGTAGTAGGTGTGTGGGGTCTCTAACAATGCTTCAAACTCTAAGCACATAGCACTTATAAGTAGCATCCTGAATAATGGAAGCAAGATTCCTATAATCTTCTCTGCTGTCCTCACCACTCTCTGTAGGGACTTTCTATCTAAGGCATTGATGAGACCATACTAAACAGGGACGCAATTTGTTAGGACGTTCTCAATCGTGCCTCTGTAAAAAGTGGCCAGGACAGAAGAAGAAAGAACCATGGAGAAATAATCAATATAGGCAATCCTCAACTGACAACAGTTCATTTACTGACCAACTCTGGTTGCACTGAAAAAAAGTGATTTATGGCCATTTTTCACAATTATGACTGTTGCAGCATCCCCATGGTGATGGGATTTACATTCGGATGCTTGACAACTGGTTCATATTTATGACCGTTGCAGTGTCCTGGGTCCATGTAATTCCCTTTTGCGACCTTCTGACGGGCAAAGTCAATGGGGAAGCCAGATTCACTTAACAACCCGGCTACTAATTTAACAACTGCAGTGATTCACTTAACAAATGTAGCATGAAAAGTCATAAAATGGGGCAAATTTTTCACTTAGCCACATAAATTCTGGCTTCAATTGTGGCCGTAAGTGGAGGACTACCTGTACAGGTAGTCCTTTGCTTACAATGCTTCATTTAGTGAAGTTGAAAAAGTGACTTTGAACAGGTCCTCGCACTAATGACCGTCACAACTGTCACAACCACATGATCAAAATTCAGGGCTTGGCAACCGGAATGTATTTACCTCAGTGGCAGAATCCCCGGGGTCATGTGATGGCAATTGACAACCTTCCTAGTCGGCTTCTGAGAAGCAACGCCAACAAGGGAAGTCGGATTCATTTAACAACTGCATGATTCACTTAGAAACTGCCATGATTTGCTTAACAACCATGGCAAAAAGGTTGGTAAAATGGGGCATTTAATACAACAGAATAATAGAGGAGATCTTCTAGACCAACCCATGTCAGCCCCTCAAGTTGCATTTCGTTCAGGGCTGACATAAGAAGAAGAGGGAGCATCTGGCAAAAGACTGTTTGACACTTCACCTAGTTATTCCCTAGGAGATGAGGGGGGAGGATTCCTGTGAGTTTAGATAGCAGAGAGCAGTAGAATGATTTGGAAGATGGCCAATCAGAATAGGAGAGAAAGCCAGAAAGGGAGGGAGTTTGGAGCGGAAGTCTATTCCTGGCTGCGATGAGTCTCGGGACAGAATGTCGTTCTAATAAATCAATGATTTTTTCATCAAAGATATGGCTGAGATGCGATTTATTTTAGACGGCTTCGAACCTTGACAACCCACTGCTAAAGCAGGAAACTCTATACGGGAAATCTTGACTTATGACCACAATTGAGCCCAAAATTTCTCTTGCGAAGTGAAACATTTGCTAAGTCGATATCACCCCATTTTACAACCTTTCTTGTTAGCAGTTGTTAAGTGAAACATTGGAGTTCTAACCCAGTTGTTAACTGCATCTGCCTTCCCCCTTGACTTTGTTCATCAGCAAGTCCCAAAAGAGGATGACATGAACTCAGGACACTGTGACTGTCATAAGTATGAGTCAGTTTCCAAACGCCTGAATTTTGATCCCATGACCATGAGATTGTTGCAATGGTTGTAAAGTGGGGGAAATGGCTGTAGCTCACTTTTTTTAGTGCCGTTGTAACTTTGAACCGTCACTAAAAGAACTGTTGTAAGTCAAGGACTACCTGTACAAGGGTGGTATTCACTTACTTTCGCTACCGGTTCGCAAATGTGAGCTCGCACGTGCTACTTCCAGGCATGCACAGGGTCTTCCGCGCATGCACAGAGCATCAAAAATGGGACGTAATGACATCCGGGTGGGTGGGCGGAGACTCCCACAGCCGCCGCTACCAATTCGCCCGAACTGGATCGAACCGGCTGAATACCACCATTGTGCCTGCGTCATTTCAGACGAATAGTTGTCCATCCTCTTCTTAAAAACTTCTAGTGTTAGAGCAACATATTTGATCTGGACATTAGTTTCAGTTTCAGTTTCAGTTTATTCAAATTTATATACCGCCCTCCTCCCCGAAGGGACTCAGGGCGGTGAACAGCCAATTAAAAATACAATAATACAAAAGTTAAAAATTTAAAATAAATTAAACAATTAGGCTGAAAGAATTAAAATCCAATTATAAAAACATTTAAAACCCAATATAAAACCCATTATAAAGGGAGGTTTAAGCCAGGCCAGCCTGATAAAATAGGAACGTTTTCAGGGCCCGGTGGAAGGTATGTAGGTCCTGTATCCTCCTTATCTCAGGGGGGAGCTCGTTCCAGATGGTCGGTGCCTCCACAGAGAAGGCTCTCCCCCTGGGGGCCGCCAGTCGACACTGTTTGACTGACGGCACCCTGAGGAGCCCCTCTCTGTGGGAACGGACTGGTCGGTGAGAGGCTATTGGTGGCAGAAGGTGGTCCCGAAGATACCCTGGTCCCAAGCCATGGAGCGCTTTAAAGATAGTAACCAGAACCTTGAAGCGCACCCGGAAGACCACTGGGAGCCAGTGCCGCTCGCGCAGGAGTGGAGTCACTTGGGAGCGCCACGTCGCTCCCATCACCACCCGCGCGGCCGCATTCTGGACCAGTTGGAGCCTCTGGGTGTTCCTCAAGGGGAGCCCCATGTAGAGAGCATTAAAAGAAAATGTCTGTATATGCATGGATCTTTTACTAGCAAGATAAAGGTCGTTCTTTGATACCCTTATTTGCCTGCAGTGGATTTGTTATCAAATCAAGATGCTGCGTCGAATCAAAATAGACCAAAATAGACCAGTGCATCAAAGTGTGAGCAGTGATGCTACGTGCAGCCACAATCAATAGATTTGTGCCTCTTTCCCCCCCCCCCTTTTGTTTCACACGGTTTCTATCAACTTTAGCGACTTTTCTTGGACATAGTCATTTAAATCCATTTTATCGATGGGACAATTTGTTTTCCTCCAGATACTGGAAGATCTGACTTTTTTTTTTTTGGTTTTGTTTTTTACAGCCAATTAAGAGAACGACAACTCGATCATGGGAAATTAACCACCTTAACAAATTCCTTCCCATCGTACGTGTTAGATCCGTATGATGATTCCCTTTGGGCCCCGAGACCTGAGTTATTGGGTTTAAACCCAGCAACTTTGAGTAACGTTTTGAGGGATGCAACCGAGCGCGCGCATTCCGAATGCGTTTTTCTCGACGACGTTCTGTTTATTATCAGTTGTAAACGGAGGAGGAGGAGGAATTTTTGCCAGCGGTTGCTACAAAATTATAAATGCAATCAGTTGCTGTCTTGGTTCTGTTTTGTGTTGTTCGAATCCCCTTTAAAAAACAAAAAACAAAGTACAGGTGCTTTATCCAGGGGTGGACTTCAAAACTTTTAGCAAGGGGTTTTCTGCCTGGTTGCTGGATGGATGTGGCGATGGTGGGCGTGGCCTAGTCAGCCTCCTGCACCACGGGGTGTGGGGGAGCGTTTTGCCCTCCCCGGGCTCCAGAGGCTTTCCTCGAGCCTCTGGGAGGGTGAAAAAATGGCCTCCCCAGGCTCCGGAAGCCCTCTGGAGGCTGGAAATGGGCCCATTTCCGGACTTCCCAAACTAGGCCTGTTTTTTCCCTCCCCGAGACTCCATGTGCGCCCTGCACATACCTACATCCAAACCGGGCCACATGGGGACTCCTGAGAGGGGAGGGGCAGGGTGGGTGGGGCCAGCCAGGAGAATTTTAGCTAGAGGTTCTCCCGAACCCCTGAGAACTCCCAGCAGCCCAGCCCTCGCTTTATCTGGAAATAAGCCTCGGTGAATTCTATCAGCTTACATTTGAATAAGCACGATCGCAGAGAGCAAACCTTCCCCGTAAAACAGAAGCTCTATAAGTTTTGTACGGCTGGTGTCAGATAGGCAAATGTCTATTTGCACAGTTTGGGAGTTCGTTGTTTAATTTTCTGTAAGGAAGATGTGTTCGAACCCACACTTGTGTGCGAAGGAGCCCTAATGAATTAAGAGATACTCACTTCCAACTCCATCTGCAGAGAGACCACATTTCATTTCATTTTTATTTAATCCCCTCCCTGCCTTTCTCCTCTAGTGAGTACTCTAGGCGGTAAGTGATATTTCAAAAGAAAAGAAAGCAGGATCCAAATGATATTAACAATAACAACAGATGCTAACATTATTTTACATTTGAACCTTAAAAGCCTGTTGACAGAAATGCATGTTGATAGAATTTTGACGTGCTAAGAGATCAGGAGACATGGAGTCCACCCATAGGTTTTCTTTTTTTCTTTCTTTCTTTCTCTTTCTTTCTTTCTTTCTTTCTTTCTCTCTCTTCCTTCCTTTCTCTCTCCATCCCTCCCTTTTCTTTCTTTCTGTCTTTTTTCCTTTCTTTCTTCCCTTCCCCCTCTCTCTTTCTCTTTCTTTCTTTTTTTTCTTTCTTCTTCTTTCTTTCTTCCCTCCCTCCCTTTCTTTCTGTCTTTTTTCCTTTCTTTCTTCCCTCCCCCTCTCTTTCTCTTTTTCTTTCTTTCTTCCTCCCTGTTTCTTTCTTTCTTTCTTTTCCTTTCCTTTCTTTCTTCCTTTCTTCTTCCCTCCCTTCTTTTCTTCTTTGTCTTTTTTCCTTTCTTTCTTCCCTCCCCTCCCCTCTCTCTTTCTTTCTCTTTCTTTCTTTCTTTCTTCCTCCCTCCCTCTCTTTCTTTCTCTTTCTTTCTTCCTTTCTTCTTCCCTCCCTCCTTCTCTTTTCTTTCTTTCTGTCTTTTTTCCCTTTCTTTCTTCCCTCCCCCCTCTTTCTTTCTCACTCTCTTTTTCTTTCTTTCTTTCCTTCTTTCTACATGTGTATGTGTATGATTGTGTGAGAGAGAATTGGGCTGGTGATGGGCTCCCATGCCGTTGCTCCTCCCTCCCTCTTTCCTGTTTTTATATACATTTATATATTATGGATTATTTTACAAAAATATATGTTTTTATAAATAATTCAAGGCAGCAAACTTACTAATACTCCTTACTTCTCCTATTTTCCCCACCATTAATAACCCTGCAAGATGGATTGGGGTGAATGAGAGGGACTGGCTCAAAGTCACCAGCCTGGTTTCATGCCTAAAGTGGCACTAGAACTCACCATCTCCGGGTGATTGGCCTAAAGTCACCCGCTGGCTTTTGTACCTTTAGGCAGACTAGAACTCACTATTTCCTAGTGATTGGCTTAAGCCTTAAAGGCACCTAGCTTGCTTTCATACCTAAAATGGGACTGGAACTCACTGCCGCTGACCCAAATTCACCCAGCCAGCTTTCATGGCTAAAGCAGAACTAGAACTCACTCTCTCCTGGCAATTGCTCCAAAGTGACTTAGCTAGCTTGTGTACCTAAGGCAGAGCTACAACTCACGGTCTCCTGGCAATTAGCCCAAAGTCTTCCAGCCAACTTTCATCCCTAAGATGGAACTAGAACTCACCATCTCTTGGTTTCTAGCCTGGTGCCTTAACCACTAGCCCAAACAGCTGAAAGAAGTGAAGAAGCACCATGTTTCCCCGAAAATAAGACCTGCCTTATATTTTTTGAACCCTGAAATAAGCGCTTGGCCTTATTGCCATGCACTCAAAAGCCTGATTGGGCTTATTATCAGGGGATGTCTTATTTTGGGGGAAACAGGGTATCTGTCTATGTCTCTCTCTCTCTCTCTCTCTCTCTCTCTCTCTCTATCTATCTATCTAATCTATATTTATTTCTATCTATCCGTCTTACTATTTATCTATCATCTATATCTACTGTGTTTCCCTGAAAATAAGACCCTGCCTTATGTTTTTTTGAACCCTGAAATAAGCGCTTGGCCTTATTGCCATGCACTCAAAAGCCTGATTGGGCTTATTATCAGGGGATGTCTTATTTTGGGGGAAACAGGGTATATATAAAGGCAGTCAACAGGTAACTCCATAAGCAAAACGAATGTCCAAAGCCTTTTGTTAACCATCTAAACCAGGGGTCACTAACCTTTCAGACCTCAGGGACCACTAAATTCATAATTTTAAATCCCGTGGATATGATCTGTCTAATGAATGGCTGGGTGGGTATGGCTACATGGTCACGCGACTGGGTGGGCGTGGCCAACTCGATCACCAACTCAATGTCATTCACATCGAGGGGCGCCTCGCCAGCCTCTACTCACCCCTCCCCTCCCAGCTACTCCTCACCTGCCTGCCCGGGCTCCTTAGGGCCCCAATAGGAAGCAGTTGTTGGAGCTAAGCAGCCACCGCGAGAAAGAGTTGGCAAAACAGCTCAGTTCAAATTGGATCTGACCGAGAAGGAGGCTCAGCAGAAACACCTCACTGAGGACTAGGAGCATAGGCTTTCCAAGCAGAGGGAAGAGCTGCGGGAATGCAAGGCCAGGTACCGGCGCCTGGAGGCTCAGCGGCTTAGATGGTCAGCCAGTTCCAGGCCATGATGCAGTCCCACTGGAACAAGGCCCTCTGGCTCTTCGCCACCAGCGGTGCTTCCCTCCAGCCTTCGCCCAAAGCCCCACACCAGGAGGCTGAAGCAGACCCCAAGTTGGAATTTCTCCCCCCCCGTCTCACCCACACAAAAAGACCCCGAAGGGGGAGACTCTCTGCAGCAACACAAGCGTTCATTGCATATATCCAGCCCAGGGGCCGTAGTTTGAGGATCCCTGATTTAGTGCTATATAAAAAATGGCTTCCAAACTCTGCACGAATCTTGCTTGCCTGATGGTGCTCTCCTAATAGAGACTTTCCCAAAATACAATCTCGGATGTTTATCCCAGAATTGGTCTGTAAAGCAATTTCTAAATCCTGGTGTAAAGGTAATGAAGTAAACATAAGGAAATTATATGGATGTCTTGTTTCATCGGAGCTGCACAAAAACTACTCTTTTGGGGGCAGGAGAGACAGCAGATGTGTCTGGAAAACAGACACCAGATTTGTGCATTGTATGATTCAAAGCACATTCAAATAACCACCTCCGTATTTCTAATTCTGACATGATGAGAAGGGTGACAGAAGAGGCAGCAACAGCAGCAGCTGGCTGATTTTATCGGTTTTCAGATGCTAACCAGGGTCTGGCTTGGTTGATACGTGGATGTGCCAATCCCAGGGTTGTAGGTTATTCGGGAAAGTCTAAAACAACTCTGCCCAAGGGTCAACAATTTTCATAAACTAGGGGCTGCCACAAAGAAGAGGGAGTCAAGCTATTCTCCAAGGCCCCTGAGGGCAGGACAAGAAGCAACGGGTGGAAACTAATCAAAGAGAGAAGCTATTTAGAACTAAGGAGAAATTTCCTGACAGTGAGAACAATTCACCAGTGGAACGACTTGCCTCCAGAAGTTGTGAATGCTCCAACACTGGACGTTTTTAAGAAGAGGTTGGATAACCATTTGTCTGAACTGGTGTAGGGTTTCCTGCCTAAACAGGGAGTTGGATTAGAAGACCTCCAAGGTCTCTTCCAATGCTATTATTCTAGTCCAGTGATGGCTAACCTTTTTGCCGTTCGCGTGCCAGAAGCTGGGGGAGTGTGGGGGTTCACGCATGGGTGTGCCTATACCCATAATCATATCCTCCCCATGCCCCGCCCTCCTATGCATGCGCGCATGACCCACTCCCCCCTGCTTTTGGCACATGACAGCAAAAAGGTTACCAGTGGACCCAGTAGGCCCGTTTTTCACCCTCCCCAGGCTCCAGAGGCTTTCTTGGAGCCTGGAGAATGCGAAAATGGTCTTCCCCACCCCCACCCCCCGGAGGCCGGAAGCAGCCCGTTTCCTGACTTCCGGTAGGCCTGGAAGGCCTGAAAACCAGCTGGCTGGTGCACGCATGCGTGCTGGAGCTGGGCTAGATATGGCTCTGCGTGCCACCTGTGGCACCCCTGCCATAGGTTCGCTGTCACGGTTCTAGTCTAATTCAAATTTTGATATTAAGTCAATATCTCTGGGATGCTTGGCTCTTTCTGAGCTTAGTGATTTCCTTGCAGAAGTTTCGTGATCAAACGAGGTCATGATCAAACAGTGCTTAGAAAGGAGTGGAGTTTGTGGAGTGGGATGGTGGTAGTGGTGGTGGGTGGAGGAGGAGGAGGACTATGGTCTCTGAGCTTGGTGTTTTTCTTGCAAATGTTTCATTTCCCAACTAGGTAGGGAATGGAGCTTACTCTCTGTTTATATACAGGTAACTTGCACTGTCAGTGTTGCTAAGAGTGGTCTTGGCAGTTAATCACTGCAGAGTAACACCATGATTAACACCAGATCAATAATATCCCAATCAAGGAAACAGACTCAGACAAACAACCCAACAGTAATCGGTCTAATCAAGGATGGAACCACCAAGAATGCTCCCACCAGTACTAACAGGGCAAGCCACTTGTACATAAACAGAGAGCAAAGCCCCTCTCTTCTAGCACTGATGATGTTGCCTAGTTGGGAAATTGCAAGAGAAGAACCGAGCTGAAGACAGCACCAAGGATCCCACAACTTCCATACCTCAATCAAGAAAAACTACACGGATGTGTTCATGGAGGCCTGAGGAGTGGCGCTTGAATTGAATGACACTTTAAGATAATAGTGTTAGTACACATCCAGAGTCTTTCTGTGGAGTTTAGTCCGGATAACTAGAGTTCGTGCGGAATCGCTTCTAGATGTACATTTGGAACTTCACCGGATGTTCTGGGATCAGGCTGTGGGAAGCTGATAAAGGTAACTACCTGTCCAATTATGAAACAAGCCAAACTTGATTAAGCTTCAACCCCTACAGCCTTTACACCTTTCTTCATTATCTAAAATTAATGATCTTGCCTGAGGTGACATCTCCACTTTATTTTACATATGACCTTGGCGAAAGACGTCACTCTTTGAAGGATGGAGCTGAGAGTTTTCTCCTGATCTGTGGTCCTTGGGTCACTTCATCCCTACCCATTAATTAGCAGCACTTTATGCTGGATGCCTCAATTTGGTCTCCAGCTCTCCCTTCAAGGTTCAAAAGAACAACTTTGTTATTATGAGTAATAGCAAGCTCCCCGCTCAACTCCTAAGACTTGGCTCTGACAGGGGAACGTGCCTCAGTTGGCACCAAAAGTGAACGGAATAATAAAAAAGGAATAAAACGGGATAAACCCTTGACTTATCCACTTCTTCAACTGTGTTCCCTTTAGAAAATAATCCTTTCCATTTTTTTAAAAAAAACCTCAGTTTTCTTTTTTAATTTACAGCTTTTCCTCCTACAAAAAGAGGACCGAGCGAGACTAAAAGCAACTTGGGGTTTTTGTGTGAGGGGAAAAAAAAAAAGACGGTGTATTAATTCTCCTTTGAATGCAAGCGGGCGATTCGTTTACAATGAAGTTTGCTAATCGCTCAGGAAAAAAAGAGCACTTAAAATCTAATTGTCTGAGACTTTCTCGAGGTACTGAAAGAAAGGCAGGTATATTTGTTCAAACAAACAAACAAACAAAGAAAGAAACTGTACGCTTGGAACAGGATGTATTTATTCCAGTGACGATTTTAAAATATTTGCATTGTTTCTCTGTTGATCAACTAACTGGAGATGGGTATTTGGGACTCAGTTTTCCCCAGAAAAGAACGCAATTCCTTAAGGCGCCTTTTGGCTAGAGTGAATTATTCCTTTCCTCCTCCCTTTGATCTTCTCTAGACATGCAAAAAAAAAACAAAAAACAAAAAAACAACAACTTCAGAGGAATAAGTGGGATTAAAAGGTGAAATGATTAATTAACCCTCTGTCCCTCAAGGGGTAATAAACATCTGAAACAATAACAAATAATTATACTGATAATAAGTTTTGTTTGCTATGCGGGGCTAACAGAAGACAACGGCAAAAACATTGGAAGACCTCACCGCTCTGGTTTGCTAGAAAAATAATAATCATAGGGTGGTTAAATGTAACCAAGATAGCCAGTTTAGTGTAGTGGTTAGAGTAGGGGTTGGCAACCCGCGGCTCTGGAGCCGCATGTGGCTCTTTCATCCCTCTGCTGCGGCTCCCTGTTGCTGGTCCGCTCCACAATTGATAGGGCTTTTAGGTAGAGAAAAAAGGACGCCGCTCTAGGAGGAGACTCTATGGTGGGGGAACTGGACTTCCGGTCAGCAGAGGAAAACGGACACTGTGCTAGGAGGAGACTATGATGGGGGAACCGGACTTCTGATTGGTTCCAGAATTGAACAGGGACTTCCGGTTAGGACCTTTGTGTTTAAGCTTGCTGACCCCTGGGTTAGGAAATCAGGCTAGAAGCCGGAAGACTGTGAGTTCTAGTTCTGCCTTAGGCACAAAGCCAGCTGGGTGACATTGGTCAATCACCAGGAGCCTGTGAATTCTAGTCTCGCCTTAGGTATGAAAACTGCCCGGGGGATTTTGAGACAATCACCAAGAGGCAGTAAATTCTAGTCCCACCGTAGATATGAAAGCCAGCTGGGTGACTTTGGGCCAATCGCTAGGAGATGGTGAGTTCTAGTTCTACCTTAGGCATAAAAGCCAAAGGAGGAGGCCAAGGCCTATCACTTCTGAGGTGGGTTGGGGGAAATACCTTGCCAAGAAAACTGCAAGGACTAAACTAAGAAGTTGCAGAGTCAAAGACTAACTCAAAGGCACCCTCTCCCCAAAAATAGATAAAAGAAAGTAAAAAAAGGAAGTACCATATCAGTACATAAAAGGTAAAGGTTCCCCTCGAACATATGTGCTAGTCATTCCCGACTCTAGGGGGCGGTGCTCATCTCCGTTTCAAAGCCGAAGAGCCAGCGCTGTCCGAAGACGTCTCCGTGGTCATGTGGCCGGCATGACTAAACGCCAAAGGCGTACAGAACGCTGTTTCCTTCCCACCAAAGGTGGCCCCTATTTTTCTACTTGCATTTTTTACGTGCTTTTGAACTGCTGGGTTGGCAGAAGCTGGGACAAGTGATTGGAGCTCACCCTGTTATGCGGCACTAGGGATTTGAACCGCCGAACTGCCGACCTTTCAATCAACAAGCTCGGTGTCTTAGCCACTGAGCCACCACGTCCCTGCATATCAGTAAGCACCATCCCCCCCACAAGCATCAACTTAAGTGCCTTAGCTTATCACTACCACTAGAAGGGCATACTTTGTGCCAACCCATAGTAACCATGCACTGGTCTCATCCATTAGCTGGAGGCAGAAGACCTCTGGCCTTACGATGGATTTGTGCTTATGTGGAGGTTGTGTATGTGGCAAACCACGTTGAGAATCCTTTGTCAGAGAAGGGCAGTAGACAACTCCTTCTCCAAAGAAGCGTATTTCCTAAGCCGCACGTGATTCCCATTGAATTCAAGGAGGATAAAAAAAATGTCCCACATTTTTCAAACTTCACCTTCAGAATTGGTTTACTTATGGTCTGATAGAATCTCCTCCTTCACACAAGAACATGTATTCTTGTAATTGCCTGGAGCAATTCTCAACTGGCATGGAGGAAAAAGCTTTTATTCCCTCAAAGCAATGTTGTCGGGGTAGCACTATATGAAAATTTCTATAGTTACCACCTTAAGTTCAGCTTGTGGAAAAACCAGTATGTTGCTGGTGATCAGCACCATCGTCATAACCATCATCAGCGATACTTACTGATCATACCATATTTGCAGTTCACATTTCAATAGGTAGATAATGTCTTTTTTTTTTTGACGATGGCCTACAGAATGCTAATGGACACGATGTGTTGCACTTGCCTTGAGTCAAGCTACGTGTCCTTCACATGACTAGGTGAAGATTTTGCTGCATCTGTAGAAGAGCAGGCGGAGCTGGGGGTGGAGTTAAGTGTGTCATCAGCTTAGAGTCATTACATCGCCATGTAACGGCCCAAGTCCAGCCTCCTCCTTGAATTCTGTTAACCCTTATCTGGCGCCGATTCAGGGTTGAATTTTATTGGACTAGATTCTTTTGAACGGGCTTGAGCAATAAGTCTTCCGACCTGAAACTTAACCTAAGGCCCCGATCCTTTGTGCCCGACATTCATCAAGTCAACTGAAGTTCGAGTTTGAATCTGTGCCAGATAAGAATCAACGGAATTTAAGGTGTGTGTGTGTGTGTGGATTTGTATTGCTTGTGGCAACTTAATGACTCCAAACTGATGAGGCACTTAACTCCGCCTCCAGCTCTGCCTGCTTTTTTCCTACAAAATCTGGTTTATAGAACAAATTGGGGACAAAACTAACAGAAGCCTCCCTACCTGAATAACTAAAGCCAACAGTCGCTATAACATATGGATGGGAGAATAAACACATGAGTAAAATACACCCACAATTTTTTAAAAATGCCTTGCATCTTTCCGTTAAAACATATTGCACCCACCGTTAAAAAATGCCCTACATTTTTTTAATATTAAGTTGTTAATATTGGACTTAACTTCAGTCCTTAAGTTTCTTCAACAAACATTTTGGCCTGCTCAGGAACAGCCTCCTGCCATAAATCTAGATTCTTCATTTAAATGTTGGGATTATTAACCAACATTAATTAATACTTGTTTCAAGTCCAAAGCAATGCTTTGAAACCCAAAACAAGGCCCACTGAGACTCCCAGCAATTTGAAATCACACCACCGCTACGGATTCAAGTCAACCCCTCCTCTAAGGAGTGCTCCCTACAACTGCGTCCGTTTTACAACTTGCACGGAAAGGCATAGTTTAGAAACAAGGGTTTACTCACCATGGAGGAGTCCCCACTTCCGTTTGCAACCGTAGCGCCTTCAGCACAGGTGGGTAGGTGGGTAGAAAGTTGACTAGCCCTGCCCCCATCTATGACATCACACTCTACCTCATAAAAGGTAGTGAAAGTGCTTTGAACTCCAGGCTGATTTCCGAGAGATACAGAAAAGAAAGAGTGAGACAGAGAGAGAGAGAGAGAGTGCAAGAGAAATATGGTGCCCTATTGTAGGAGGTAGGAGATCAGGCCCGGGAAGGGGAAGGGGAAATGGAAGGGGAAATGGAAGGGGAAGGAGAAGAGGAAATGGAAGGGGAAATGGAAATGGAAGGGGAAGGGGAAGAGGAAATGGAAGGGGAAGGGGAAATGGAAGAGGAAGAGAAAATGGAAGGGGAAGGGGAGGAGGAAATGGAAGGGGAAGGGGAAATGGAAGAGGAAGAGAAAATGGAAGGGGAAGGGGAGGAGGAAATGGAAGGGGAAGGGGAAGAGGAAATGGAAGGGGAAGGGGAAGGGGAAGAGGAAGGGGAGGACGGGGTTGTGTGCTGAAAGAGCTAAGCTCCACAACTTTTCAGGGGCTTCCATGGTGAGTTACCCTGTTTTAGCAATGTTCTCCCTTGCTCCCTGAGCACAGGCATATCAAGTCCAAGATCACTTATGAGAAAGGCGAGTGACGGGAATGATGGGCTGGGGGGGTACAGATAGTCCTCGACTTCCAACAGTTTGTTTAGTGACTGTGCGAAGTTACGACGGCACTGGTAAAAGTGACTTTTGATGGTTTTTCACCCTTGTGACCTTTGCAGACACATGATTTACACTCGGATGCTTGAGAACTAACTCACATTTATGACGGTTGCAGTATCCCGGGGGGGGGGGGAGAGGGGGTTGTTACGTGACCCCCTTTTGCAACCTTCTGACAAGCAAAGTCCGTGGGGAAGCCAGATTCACTTAACAACTGTGTTATTAACTTATCCACTGGAGTGATTCACTTAGCAACTGTGGCAAGATGGGGCAAGACTGACTTAACAAATTCCCCTCACCTGTGGAGGTAAGTCGAGGACTACCTGTAATCCTCAACTTACAACCATTCGTTTAGGGACCATTAGAAGTTACAACGACGCTGGAAAAAAGGGACTTTCAATCAGTCCTCACGCTTACGGCCATCGCAGTATCCTCATGGTCACTGATCAAAAAACGGGCGCATGCCAGGGCCATGTGATTGCCGTCTGCAGGCTTCTCAGCCGGCTCCCAACAAGCTAAGGGGGGGAGGGAGAAACCAGATTCGCTTCAACGACCATGTGATTCACTTAACAACCGTGGCAACAAAAGTTGCAAAATTGGGCGTGAGTCACTGAACTTGCTTGCTTAGCAAGAGAAATTCTGTTCCCATTCTTGGTCGTAAGTCGAGGACTATCTGTATTTTATTCATCTAAAAAGGGCCTGAATTCTACACTGAACGATCATTGGTTGCCCCTAACTCAGGAGACAAAACGGGTCTCGCCTCCTTCTGTCTGTCTCTCTGAGGGAGAGGACCGATTTAAAAATGTGGCAAATAAATAAACACATAAATAAATAAATTTCTGTGAAGCAACATATGGCATCTTCACCCATCACCCATCACCCATCAACGAATGACCTGACTGAAAGCTTGACTGCATGACTGTTATTTTAGCTCAATCACGGTTGGGTGAATCTGGAAGATATTACAGATCCGAAAAAGGACCTGAAGCAACTTTTGCATGTGAATTCATTTGGAAGGGAAAAAAAAGCTTATCTTCCGTTCCGGTCTATATGATTTGAGATTTGGGTTGGTGATAGATCTCAAGGTCTGTTTAATCAGGATAAAGGAAGATACAATCTCTCTCTCTCCCGTTCTCCCTTTTAATTCCGGCTCTGTAGGTCTTATTGTAACATGATGGCTTCAAATCTTTTATACTCGGCATGATTTTTTAACTCGGTTTAAGGCTGGTGTGTGGGGAGATCTTTGGTGTTCTCTGAGCTTGGTGATTTCCTTGCAGATGTTTCATTATCAAACTAGGCAGCATCATCAGTGTTAGAAGGGAGTGGGCTTTTTAAAGAAGAGGAGGAGGAGGAGGAAGAGAGGGAGGAAGAGGAGGAGGAGGAGGAGGAGGAGGAGGAGGAGGAGGAGGAGGAGGAGGAGGAGAAGGAAGAGGAGAACGACTGTGGGGTCTTTAGTGTTCTCTGATCATGGTGAGTTTCATTACCAAACTAGGCAACATCATCAGTATTATGATGTTTCTTTTCTTTATTTCTTTATGGAATTTCTTTGCTGCCCGTCTCATATCCAACAACTCTGGGTGGCTTACAACACAAAAACACTGAAAAACATTAAAAGCGTCTATTGTAAAACGAAACGAAAACGCAGCGGGTGAAAACCTTAACAGATAAAATCCTGGAGACCAGAAGATGACAATGACGCTACCTAGTTTGGTAATGAAATGTGTGCCAACCCCCCCAGCCCCCCCCCCCCAGAATAATAGAACAG
Source organism: Coluber constrictor foxii (assembly GCA_038048745.1). Lineage (NCBI taxonomy): Eukaryota > Metazoa > Chordata > Lepidosauria > Squamata > Colubridae > Coluber > Coluber constrictor. The sequence continues at coordinate 355,035 of CM075965.1, read as the reverse complement.
AATTGAAAGGGATCCTGGAGGTCTTTTAGTCCAACCGCCTCCTCAAGCAGGACACCCTGTACCATTTCACACAAATGGCTGTCCGATTTCTTCTTAAAAATCTCCAGTGATGGAGCACCCACAACTTCAGGTGGCAAGCCGTTCCAATGGTTAATTATTCTCCACCATGTTAAAGAGCACCGAGGACCCCACAGTTCAACCCTGAGCTACGAATATTTTCTTTTTATCGGTGTGTATTTGCATGCAGGCCTGCGTGATAGAACTAAATAGAATTTGTTGATGAGAAAGCTGGAGAAACGCTTGATAATCCATCATTTCGAGCTAACTGATGGCAGCGGGGGGGAAAACGGAGGATCTTCTTCCTCTCCAACAGTGATGGGTTATGTGATGCTTACCCCGAGAACCTTTCTAAAACTGATGTATGGATATTGCTAGGCTGTGCTGAGGGAGTAAGCGAACGGAATCGGCTGATTTACAAAGCACACTTGAAACATGAGATGTCAACATATGGAGACATAGGTGATCAATCTTCCCGAGCCTGCCAGATCGGTCCAGTGTCATTTTACCAGAAGGAAAACATCTTTTCACAAGAAATATATATATATATATAAATAATAGGCCTGATAAACTCAAACGAAGTTAGCAAATATTCGGTCTCTAAATTTCCTTTAACAGAAACGAGATTGCATAGCTGCAGCTAGCTATATTCTGGATAGCACCAGAAGAAAGAAAGAAAGAAAAAAAAAATAACATTAAGGGGGAAGTGGAAAGGAAGGGGGAAAATTAAGAGTTATTAGAGTATTAGTGTTATAATCCCGAAGTTCTTATTTTCGCTTGGTGGGCAATTCATCATGAATTTCATTTTATTCATCTACTACACTACTTAAGGTTGTTTTTACTTCTTCTAGGGAATTCGTGAGTCAAAGAAGTTTCTGTTAGAAAAAGATGCATATGTGGATCTCTGGGGACATAGCGTTGGATAATGTTCCCTATGATTTCTGATTATTTGTTTCTGTATTTAGAGCTGCTCACCCATGGTTTATAAAAAAGTGTTCCTGTAATAAAACATGTTCTTTGCTTTTGGATATTAAGCTTATATTTTAGGACGTGTTTTACTTTAAAGTATTGAGCTGCGCTGAACAATTCTAGGAGCAACAATGACTAATAACAATTTATGAAACTCAACTTTTCAGTGACTTTGAGTGGCTAATAAGAATAATGTAATATTTTGCATGTATTCATTGCGAAGTCACATTAGGCTTCCTTTCTATTTATTCATTTATTACATTCCATTATGCCTTCTTGGCAAGGTAATAATTTTGGTCCACGATCCATTTTTCCCCGCCCAATAGGTCATTTTTCTTCTTTTAAGAGTATACTAAACATAAGATGTGGCTTAATGAGCTGGTTATTCAATCAGACATTACAACTGAATGAACGGAATAATATTTTAAAAGTTGCGTTGACTTATCTCCTCTACTACTAAAACTGTTTTATCCATTTTATCGTGCCACTTGATTTTTATGGCTAATTTCATGAACTGGCTCAGATATAGCCAATTAATCAATGAGTTATTGCAAAAGGTTTCAGTTAGTTCGATTGGAATCCGTACATCTTCAGGGATTTCTAAAGAACTGGGGCTGTGTTGTAGTTTTAGCGAAGCAGTTATTGTTTAATTGATTGTAGAATTTATTTCCTTATTAATATGAATTCCTGCTTGTATTTTCCTAAAAAGATGTGTGTAACACCTAGTAGTTAGTAGTTTAGTAGTTTTACAGTACAGAATTTAAAAGAGTACCGTAAAAGAACAGGCCGAGCCTATGAGGGTGGAGTTAAGGGAGTAATCAGTCTGGAGTCATTTTGTTCCCACAAAGAATCTTAAGTCCAACCCCTCTTGAATTCCATTAACTCTTATTTAGTGCCAATTTAGTGTTGATCATTAGTTGACTAAATTCTTGTGTATAGGCATGCACAATACATAAGTTTAACTGGAGTTTAACTAGTGGTCCTGATTCTATCTTACCTAAATAGAATAACATGCATGCATTTAAGTATACTGTATATATTAATGAGAAATACCATGGATTCTGATTATTAGTAATAATTTTAAATGTCACAACGCCTAAGCCTTAGTTAACGGGAGCAGGGAAGAAGACTACATCTCGGCCTGTAGACAGGTAGTCCTCGACTTACAACAGTTCATTTAGTGACGGTTCAAAGTTACAATGCCGGCGAAAAAAAGGACTTGTGACTGTTTTTCACACTTATGACTTTTTGCAACATCCTGATGGTCCCACGACCAAAATTTGGACGCTTGACAACTGGCCACATTTATTACAGTTGCAGTGTCCTGGGATTACGTGATCCCGTTTTGCGACCTTATGACGAGCAAACGTCAATGGGAAAACCAGATTCACTTAACAACCCATGTTATTAATTTAATAACTGCAGGGATTCACTTCGTCGCTGTGGTGAGAAAGGTCGTAACACGGGGCAAAAACTCACTCAGCAGCTGTCTCATTTAGCAACAGAAATGTTGGGTTCAATTCAGCAGTGGGTTTCTACCGGTTTACTCCGATTCGGGTGAACCCATTGCGGCAGCAGCGGGAGGCTCCGCCCATCCGCCTGGACATCATCATGGACGTCCATGCAGAAGCGCCATGCGCGAGTGAAGTGAGCGTGAACGCACTCACAGTTCCGAACCAGTAGCGAAGGTAAGTGGGAACCCACTACTGGTTCAATTGTGATCGTAAGTCGAGGACTACCTGTATAGAAAATAAGTCATTTACATGCAAAAAAGGAAATGCATGTTATGAGGAACTCTCAAACGCAACAGGGTGACTGATCTTTTTAAAAGAATGTGGCCATTCTGGTTTTATTTTTTGGGGGGGCTAGAGGTTGCAATTTGAGTTTGGTTTTGTCAATAGTTGATATTTGTCCTAGGTGTTAAGAACTGAGAACTGCTTTTGTCATTTTAATACAAATTAGTGAGGTAAACGGTAAAGGTTGTGACGTACAAGGAAGTCCTCGGCTTACATTCGTGACCAGAATTTCCGTTGAACTGCGCAAGCCAGTTGTTAAGTGAGTCACATCCAATTTTACAGCCCCTTTTGCCCCAGTCGTTAAGCGAATCGCTTGAGGTTGTTAATCAGGTGACCGTTAAACAAAGTCGGTTTCCTTGTTTGTTAGAAGCTGGCTGGGGAAAGTTACCAATGGTGATCACGGGGTGCTTCAACTATCATAAATATGAGGACCGATCGTAGCGCACTGTTGTTAACTTCGAACGTTTGCTAAATGAATGGTTGTAAGTCGAGGACTGCCTGATTGAGCCATTCCTTACTTAGGCTGCTGTCAATTGGCGTCGAAAAGGTGTCCCAAACATGGAGGAAAGGTTTGAAGCAATGGCGTTTTGATTTCTTTTCTTTTTTTTCCTCGTAGGGAGCCTTAAAAAGAAGGACGTTTCTTTAACCATGAAAGAACATTAATACGTCAAACGCCTTGAGCAAGTATTACAGGCGGAAGAATAACTCGCGAGACCTAGTTTAATGCTTGGTTTGAATAGGAAATGATGGATAGTGAAATTTCTGAACGTAGTGGAAACTTAACTTTCTGAACTTTAAAAAAATAAAATAAAAATTGAACCGCTGATTTGGCTATAACAAAACACTTCCAAGCAGCACCTTTCTGGGATTTTAATGCGGATGTTCCTTTTTTGATGTAAAAGAATGTTCTTTTTTTTTTTAAAAAAAAAATTCTTATCCAGAAATTTATTGAAGAAGAATCTGAGACAATAAAATGAAAGGTGTAAAGGAAGGATCCGAAGTGGTTTCAACGCTACTTTGCAATGATAAAGCTGCATTTGACATTTTTTTGGAATAGGATATCGCACAGATGTTTCTCAAGACGCAGGATGGATTTTAAGCAAAATAAGAAATGCAAGAGTTAAGATTTGGGGAGTGAGAGATATAGCCAATAACTGAAAAGTCGAAAGAAACAATGAGAGAGAGAAGAGATGTATAGGATAACTCAATGTAAAACAAAATCTGTCAGGATGACTATGTCACCAGACGGGGAACTCTGCATAGAATTCTGTCAATAAATAACCTGAGTAAATAAGTAAGAAAGCAGACGTTTTCTCAGAAAGGAAGTAGAAATAACAAAGAAGGAAATTCCCTCCTAGATTTTCCAACAAGATGAAATGTATACAAATGATGAAGACCTGTAATTTAAAACAAGGTGGAATGTAAATAAAACCATTCCTATTTTTTATATCTAGAATATTAAATCCAGTCACTACTGGTTTTGTTATGATTGCATTTGAAGCAATTTCTTCTGGAGTAAAATTATGGGATAAAGACTGGAGGGCAAATCACTTTGCTTTGACAATGGTCCTTAAAGAGAATCGCAATTGGATTAATTGTGTCCCTGAAGAAAGGAAGAAGGAATACATATTTTTGTGTGGGAAAAAATTCACCCTATGAATGTAGCAATGCATTTAAAGATGGCAATGTTTGTTTGAAAGTGTTAAAAGAAGTCTGAAGCGCATCATTTCAATAAAATATGTGGTTTTTTTCCCCCCCTCCCCCAAGGCAACTAGCATTTGTTCATGGAAGTTATGAAAATCCCCATTTTTCACCGTCGAAAGATAAACTCCAGGAAACCATACAATATCAACCAAAATATTCATAAAAGAACTTATAAAATAGATATTCCAGAGCATCAGCAGTTTATACTTATTCCATATGTTGACTCCAGTTTATGAACTCTGTCACAGAATGTATCGCTGAAAAAATTGTCCGTTTGGTCTAATGGTTAAGCAACAGGTTAAAAATCAGGAGACTGTGAGTGCTAGTCCCATTTTAAGCATGAAAGCCAGACTTTGGACCAATCACCAGGAGATGGTGAGTTCTAATCCCGCTTCGGGACAGTCACTCTTTCTCTCTCTCAGCCAAACTCCCCTCACAAGGTGGTTATCGAGAAAATAGGACGAAGAATATTAAGTATATTCAGCACCTTGAGTTATTATACAAATAAAAAGGTGAGATAAAATAATCTTTTAAAAAAGCTCCCATTACTATGATAAATGGATTTAGCAGAATCTGGCTACTAATATCTATAGTCTATTGATTAATCTGACTATTATAATAGAATCTTATATCACCCTGTGACACAAATACACCGCTACTCCTTCTCATTTCCAGGGCTATATCAAAATATCAGGTTTTTTTCTCAAACCTTCCACAACTTGAGCGTACCTAACAAAATGATCGCTAGTCATTTCCCACATGAGCCGTGGTGGCGCGGTGGTTAGAATGCAGTATCGCAGGCTGACTCTGCTCACTGCCAGCAGTTTGATCCTGACGGGTTCAAGGTTGACTCAGCCTTCTATCCTTCCAAGGTCGGTAAAATGAGGACCCAGATTGTTGGGGGCAAGAGGCTGACCGGTGTAAACCGCTTAGAGAGGACTGTGAAGCACTGTGGAGAAGTATATAAGTCTAAATTCTATTGCTCTTGATGTCATGATATCTATCTGGTTCAAGCAGTATTTTGAGACTTGTTCATTTCTTTTTAAAAAAAAAAAATCCAGAGAACAAATTGTTCTCTCTAAGTCATCTCAAGACATTTTTCTGCTCAGGGCAAAAGAAGTCCATTCCAATATGAAGTTGATTGGTGGTTAAAACTTATTTTAACGGATAGCATCGTCCTCTCTATCACTGCATCATCTTCTATACATCATGGGCATCTTGACAAGCCAACAACAAGCTAAATAATCCCCATCCTGCCGTTGACTTGCTTATCAAATTATTCTGCTGGCCTCTCCTGGATAATAGTCCAGGCAACCTAGATCTAAATTAATAGTTCGAGGGCACATAAGTCTTCCCGTAGTTCAAAAGAAGATCAATCTCTGTGAACATAGTGGGAAAAATGCTTGCGAGAAGCTCAAAAGTTGCCCCTGCTCCTTTCCGTAGTAGTTCTAATGGACAACAAAGGATCCCACCGTCAAGCGAAGTTAACATATGCAACACGCGGGCTTTGCTGTCAGAACACATTGGAAATAATTCTGTGTGATGAGCATGTCACAATAACACCCACTCGCTCCCATTTTTGCTTCATTGTTAAGAGGCCGCAATCTGCACAGACTGCAAAGTGTAAGTCTATTGTCTTGATCTAAAGTAAAAACGGTTTTTAACAATTGTGGGTAAAAGTAGAGTCTTGGTAAATAATATTCCATTTAGGTAAAGACACAACTACTTAGCTGTAAATGGTCCAAGAAAGTCAACCATCAAATATCTATATCAGTGTTGGTGAATCTTTTCGGCACTGAGTGCCAAAACGAGAGCGCGTACATGTGGGAGCGCCAGAAACCGGAAGAACAGTTCCTCGGCGCACATGCACGCTCCGGGAAGCTGAGTTTCCTGTTTCCAGCATGTGCATGCATGCTGGTCACCTGGTCTTCTGGCATGGATGCACGTTCAAAGACCAGCTGGCGGGTGCGCATGCACACACCGGAAACTAGAAGCTCATCTTCCTGCGTGCGTGAAGATCAGCTGGCCGGCACGCATAGGCACGCCGGAACCTGGAAGAGCAACAGGTGATGGCTGGTATGCCCACTTCCTGCACGCATAGGAACCTTCCTGCATAGTTTCGTCATCACAGATCTATATCTTTCTCTCTTTTTCTTTCTCTCTCTCTCTCTCTCTCTCTCTCTCATCTATCTATCTCTCACTCATCTTTCTATATCTATCTATCTATCTATCTATCTATCTATCTATCTATCTATCTATCTATCTATCATCTATCTATCCATCCATCCATCCATCCATCCATCCATCCATCCATCCATCCATCCATCCATCCATCCATCCATCACGCTCTCTCTCTCTCGCTCTCTCTGTATGTATATATCTCACTATGCAGCACAAAATTTGCTGGCTGCCAGAATGAAAAGAAGGAGAAAAAACCCAGAAAGTAGTGAATGTGATTTCCAGAAATCACTGGATTCCAGTGATTCCACTAGGGTTCCAGAAAAATCTTGGTTACGTAGGAAAAACCTGGCTTAAAGGAAACACACACACACACACACACACACACACACACTAACTATCTATCATCTATCAATCCATCCATCCATCCATCCATCCATCCATCCATCCATCCATCCATCCATCCATCCATCCATCCATCCATCCATCTATCTATCTATCTATCTATCTATCTATCTATCTATCTATCTATCTATCTATCTATCATCTTTCACATTTCTAAACTATCCATCTTCCTTAAAGAAAGGATCTGTGCGTAGTCCTTGGATTACGACCATAATTGAGGGCAAAATTTCTGCTCCCAAGCTGTTGAATTTTGCCCCATTTTACGAGTTTGCTTGCTGCAGTTGTTACGGTAGTAACTAGCTTCCCCATTGACTTTGCTTGTCAGAAGGTCCCAAAAGCTGACCCCATGACCCTGGGACACTGCAACCATCATAAATATGAGCCAGTTGCCAAGCGTCTGACTTTTGATCACGGGGTGCTGCAGCAATTGAGAGTGTGGAAAACGGTCATAAGTCACTTTTTTGGATGCCGTTGTAACTCTGAATGGTCACTGAATGAAAATTTGTAAGCCAAGGACTACGTGGATAAGATCATATATGATGGCTGCATGTTTTTAAACACAGACCGATTTTGGAAAGGAAATCTTATTGCTGCCAAAGTATACTTTTAATCCATCTTCAACCCATCCAAGAATGAACATTTTCAGTTTATTAAAAAAAAATATTTGGTCCTAGAGGAAAGACAAGAGTCTTTAGATAGTTTTGAAACAAGTTTTCTAACATTGCTGATTTGCTTTGGACCTCGTCTGGTCCTCTGAAGTTCTCAAGAACATTTCTGCTCTTTCACGGTCACACGTTGAATATATTACCCTTAATTCAGGAGGGGAGATGTCTTAATCCACATTCTTGTCAGTTTATGCAATGTCATTTTTTTAAGGGACTGAATATGACAAGAATGTAGAAGAAAACTACTGGGTCAATGCATTTTTTTTTTATAGACAATTCAATCCGTACCTCTTGAACCCATACAAATTCACTGTCTGCAGAATGTTGATTTGCCACTTTCTACTTTAAACTGGGGTAGAAGTTTAAAGTTTGGGTACTTTTAAGCCCAAAGTAGTTCAGGTACACCCCACCTGCATGGTTATGCAGAAGAGGAAAATACGTCCCCCAAAATGCATGACCGTTAAGAAATGCTTGCCGAATTTTTACATTTTGTGGAAGAGGCGAAGATGCAGAAACGTACAAAACGTATCCTGATGTTTGGCATACTCCATTTCCACCCCTATTTGCGAAGAGATGAAGATATGGATCTAGCGACTATATGGTGAGGGAAATGAGAAACGGGCATTAAAATGAGAGGTCCTCTCATCTACAGATTCTTCCATAGAATTTCACCGGCTCATAGGGGCGGAAGGGACCTCGGAGGTCTTCTAATGCAATCCCCACTGCTCGCAGGTTGTCCCATTCCAGGAGACTTATACCATCCCAGTCAAATGGTGATCTAGTCTGTTTTTGATGGAGCAGCCATAACTTCTGAAGGCAAGACAGCTGACTGATTAAATGGACTCATTGTCAGGAAATTTCTCCTTAGTTCTAGACTGCTTCGCTCGTTAATACGCTTCCACTCATTGCTTCTTGCCCTGCCCTAAAGTCAGGGGTGAAATGCTACCGGTTTGGGCCGGTTCGCCTGAACCGGTAATAAAAATGCTTTAAAAAGTTTTTAAAAAAGTTCCCACGATGGGATGGCACAGCTGATCATCTGAACATTTTTTTTTTACTTTTTTAAAGCATTTTTTTTTACTACCCATTCGGGCAATAGGTAGTTTAAAAAATGTTTTAAAAAAGTTAAAAAAATGGTTCTGACAATCAGCTGTGACCATCAGCTGTGCCGTGCGATCCTCAGAACTTTTTAAAAAAACTTTTTAAATCATTTTTTTACTACCTATTGGGGGAAGTCCATTTTTGCTCCCAGAAGGCTTCCCTGAAGCTTGCAGGGCGAAAAACGGGGGGTGGGGGTGGGTGCTGTGAAAGAAAGAAAGAAAGAAAGAAGGAGGGAAGAAAGAAAGAAAGAAAGAAAGAAAGAAAGAAAGAAAGAAAGAAAGAAGGGAGGGAGGGAGGGAGGGAGGGAGGGAAGAAAGAAAGAAAGAAGGAGGGAGGGAGGGAAGGAGGGAAGAAAGAAAGAAAGAAAGAAAGAAAGAAAGAAGGGAGGGAGGGAGGAAAGAAAGAAAGAAAGAAGGAGGGAGGGAGGAAAGGAGGAAAGAAAGAAAGAAAGAAAGAAAGAAGGGAGGGAGGGAGGGAGGGAAGAAAGAAAGAAAGAAAGAAGAAGGGAGGGAGGGAAGAAAGAAAGAAAGAGAAAGGGAAAGGGAGGGAGGGAAGAAAGAAAGGAGGGAGGAAAGAAAGAAAGAAAGAAAGAAGGAGGGAGGGAGGGAGGAAAGGAAGAAAGAAAGAGGGAGGGAGGGAGGGAGGGAGGGAAGAAAGAAAGAAAGAAAGAAAGAAAGAAAGAGAAAGGGAAGGAGGGAGGGAGGGAGGGAAGGAAAAAGGAGAGGAAGGAAAGACCCCAAACCTGGCATTAGACGCAGCTTCAGAGGATACCTTGACAGAGCACAGCAATCAAGCCAGGTCCGGAAGGGACCTGGAGGTCATCTAGTCCAACCCCCTGCTCCAGCAGGACATCGTTAAAGTGAGTTTCTGTCTTTTGACTCCCCCAGTCACATGACCCCCCACCAAGCCACACCCACCAAGCCACGCCCACAGAACCGGTAGGCAATTTTTTTAGATTTCACCACTGCCTAAAGTGCTTTGGAGAATTAAGGCCTACCCTCTCTTCTCTGTAATAGCCTCTCAAGTACTGGAAGACAGTTATCATGTTATCCATAGTCCTTCGGTTCAATAGGCGAGAGTCATACTTAGTTCCCTCAACAGTTCATCATACGATTTCGCCTTCAGCCCTTTCATCTTTATTGCTCTTCTCTGCCTATTTTCCGGGGTCTCAACATCTTTTTTGTATTGCGGTGATGAAAACTGGATACTGTATTTGCCAAAGAGCCTCAGTTAGCTCAACAGGCTAAATAGCCTGTTATTAACATTCAGCTGTCTGCAATTATTGCAAGTTCGAGACTCAAAGTTGACTCAGCCTTCCATCCTTTCTAAGGTAGGAAAATTGAGGACCCAGTTTGTGGGGGCAATAAGCTGACTTTGTATAAAAAATATACAAAAGTATGAAGGCTATTGCTTAACGCATTGTAAGCCGCCCTGAGTCTCCGGAGAAGGGCGGCATATAAATCTAATTTTTTAAAAAAATAATACATGCCAAGACAAATGTATACACATAATTTCCGTCACAAATGCATATCGCCAAACCTATTGAATCCCGCTCGGTTCTGAATTATGGAGGCTTCTCAATCGAGTTTAGCCTTGAGGATTTGTTTTGTTGTCAGGAAAGACCGTGTTTCTATCTAACGGGTACAGAAGACATAACAGAACAGAAGATAGAACAGAATAACAAAGTTGGAAGGGATTGGAGATCTTCTAGTCAACCAGGAAATCTTATACCATTTCAGACAAATCGTTGTCCAATCTCTTCTTAAAAAAATCTCCGGTGAAGGAGAACCCACAAGCTAAGTCATTCCAGTGATTGATTGTTCTCACTTACAATTTCTCCTTAGTTCTAAGTTGGTTGTCTCCTTGATAAGTTTCCATCCGTTGCTTCTTGACCTGCCTTCAGGTGCTTTGGAGAATAGCTTGACCCCCTTTTCTTTGTGACAGCCCCTTAGATATCAGAAGACAGCTGTCACGTCACCCCTACGTCGTCCTTTTCATTAAACTAGTTATACCCAATTTCTGTAACGCTTCTTCGTATGTTTTAGTCCTCAGTCCCCTAATCATCTTTGTTGCTCTTCTCTGCACTCTTTTTAGAGACTCAACAGCTTTTTTTAAAAAATCATGGCAACGAATATTGGATGCAATATTGTTAAGGCACTAAATATTTAACAAAATCCTGAACAAATGGCAGGAAAATATTGCTTTGCATCAAACGCATATTGCAAATATCAACTAATCTCTCTCTATATACTTTCAGCACACAATCATCAGATAATATGCAAAACATAGTCGTTTTCACCAGTGAGTGTGTACCTTATCTCATCGGAGTCCAGGGGTAGAAGCTGGAATCCCAAAAGTGAATATATAAGCTTTCCAACTGTCAATCATTTGCAAGGAAACCCCGAGCACCGTACTGTATGCAAAGTCTGCTTTTGATCCGATGCAAATAAAATCAAAGTTTTTATTTGCAACTGGCTATCCAAGAGAGAATGGATGAACAAGATGAACAGCATAAAAATAAGGAAGGAAGCTACAGATGAAGTGAAGCTGGAATCCGTATTATTGGATAGTCTTGAAGCATACAGTATCCGGCTCTTTGATATAGTACAACAACATCACAATTGCTAGGAAGGCATTGTGAAGGGAGATCCTACACCCAACACCAGAAAGAACAAGAGAAGACAAGGGGTCTTTGCTGAATGTGACTTCAGGTTTACAACACACCATGCCAATTATCTGCAAGTTGATGGCAGCACTGCTTCAGCGGATGGTTTAATGAAGAAAAAGCAGAAAGATGATGGGGTGTGTGTGAAGCAGTGGGTGCTGAAGACCACTACACAGGGAATGAAGAAGGCAAACGTTGCGCTGTTTTGAGTTTCACTGCATGTAATGGCAAGCCAACAACATACACAAGCTATTCGAGCGTGTGCGCAAGATGGCTTCTACAGAAGATAACAAGAAAAAAAGGACAGAAATGAGATTGAAGCTCCACAGCCAAGCCGATGCGTTAAGCGGGATTGAGGGACGGATCAGAGGGTAGGTGGACGTGGTCAAAACCCATGAGAATGGAAGCAGATCCAGCAAATGTCAGTCAGCAAGTCAAAGAATGATCTCGGCCTGTTATATCATGAGAGATGGGCGGGCCACGGAGACTCATTTCCACATCTTGAAGAACATCAAAATTTCCAGTGGACACTATCTGGCACAGTGGTCAAGAAATTTTGCAAGATCAGGAGGAACTCTTTCCCCCACAAGGTCCCCCGGACAAAAATAAATCTTTATTCTGAGTGGCTGTCCAGTTGCATTAGAAGTGTCCATCGCAATCGTTGGGAAGGCGGGTGTGAATGTTTTCCTGTGTGTGTGTGGACAGAGGCCTGGAATCACACGCAGACAATCCTCAACGTACGACCACCATGGAGCCCCAAATTTTCCGTTGTTAAACAAGACATTTGTTTGCCCCCTTTTTACGGTCTTTTTTTGCCGCATTGTTAAGTGAGTGACGCTGTTGTTAAATGAATTCGGCTTCGCCATTGATTTTGCGACCAAAAAGGTCGCAAAAGGGGATCATGTGACCCCGGGGGCATTGCTACTGTCATAAATATGAGCCAAGGGTCTGAATTTTGATCGTGCGACCTTGGGGATGGTGCAACGGTCGTAAATGTGCAAAATAATCATAAGTCAATGTTTTTCAGCGCCGTTGTAACTTTGAGCTGTCACTAAATGAACTGTTGTAAGTCGAGGACTCCTTGTATTTTTTTTAAAAAAATTGAAGGATTAGAGGAGAATAACTTTTAACTATGATGGGATGAGGCCCACTGTTCACGAATTATAAGGCGATAAAAGCTGTATGCCATGCCAGCAAAATTAGTTCTGAGTGTAGTAGGTGAATTCAAAATAATCCCTTGTTCTCAATGGCCCATCAGAACAACTGAATATTAAATTTAGCTTGGTGGTGAAATGTAAAATTTGTTACTACCGGTTCTGTGGGGGTGGCTTGGTGCGGGAGTCATGTGACTGGGTGGGCGTAGCCAACTTTTTTTTTTAACTTTTATAAAGCATTTTTTCTACAACCTCTTCTGCTGAACAGGTTGCAGAAAAAAAATGCTTTTAAAAGGCTCTGACGATCCCAGCTGAGCCGCGCGATCACCAGAGGCTTTTTTTTTTCACTTTTAAAAGCATTCTTTCGGCCGAAGAGGTTGTAGAAAAATGCTTTTAAAAGTAAAAAAACCCCACAAAAAACAGCCTCTGATGATTGTGCGGCTCAGCTGGGCATGGGGTTTTTTGCTACCGTTTTTTTGCAGGGATTTTTGCTACCGGTTCGCCATCGCTACCGGATCAGGCGATCTGGTCTGAACTGGGAGCATTTAGCCCATCTTTTGGTCCATCACTGGATCACTAGATCATGAGTGTGGCTAATCCAAGGGTGAAATGCTACCGGTTCTCCGAACCGATAGTAAAAAGAAAAAAGCTTTTAAAAAAGTAAAAAAAGTGGTTCCCACTATCAGGTGTGACAATCAGCTGTGCTGCATGAATGTCAGAACCATTTTTTTTTTCCTTTTTAAAGCATTTTTTTACTACCTATTTGCCTGAACCGGTAGGAAAACAATGCTTAAAAAAGTAAAAAAAAAAAAAAGAGAAAAAGTTGGCCACACCCACCGAGTCACATGACTCCCCTACCAAGCCACACCCACAGAACCCGTAGGGAAAAAAATTGAATTTCACTACTGAGGTAATCTGATGACCTTTCCTACCTGGACAAAAAAATAAATAAAAAAAAATACGCCTTGATATTAAGCCCAGAGGAGACAAACAATCATGATTCAAAATATATATATATATAACTATAGATCTCGACTTACAACGGTTCATTTAGTGACCATTCAACGTTACAATGAAAAAAGCTGAAAAAAAAATGACTTATGACTGTTTTTCACACTTAACAACCATGGCAGTATCTCCACGGTCAAAATTCAGACACTTGGCAAATGACTCATATTTATGACGGTTGGAGTGTCCCGGGCTCACGTGATCCCTTTTTGCGACCTTCTGACCAGCAAAGTCAATGGGGGAGCCACAGTCACTTCCCAACCATCTGACTAACTTAACAAATTGCCATGATTCACTTAATAACTGTGGCTAGGAAGGTTGTAAAATGGGGCAAAACCCACTTAACAAGGATTTCACTTAACAACATAAAGTTGGGGCTCAATTGTGGTCGTTAAGTCGAGGACGGCCTGCATAATGTCTATGGCCATGTTTTTTTTTTAGGTGAGAACATTTCTTTTGGACAAAGGATTATGTTTTATGAGTTACTTTGCTAGAAAAAAAACCCAGAATCAGGCTATTCTTGAAGTCTCGGCCTCTCAAAGACCTTGTTCACATGTGTGTCCTCTACACCAGGGATCTCCAACCTTAGCAACTTTAAGACTTGTGGATTTCAACTCCCAGAATTCCCCAGCCAGCAAAAACAGGAATTGTGGGACTTGAAGTCCACAAATCTCTCGACATTTATTGTCTCCCCCCCCTTAAAGGAAGGTGAGTGAAATATTCACGTTGAGATTCACCTGGACCGAGAGGCTTAAGGTTATCTCAGTTTAGACGAGGTGAAGTGTGTATAAAAAAGTGGAACTTTCCTATCATCAGAGAAGGAAAGACCATTTGGCTCCCCAACCTTGCTAAATATAAAACCGAGCTCCTATTAATAATGGATTTAGTAATCTCATTTTATTATATTTTTAATGGGCATGAAGAGCATAAGCTCTTTGGATAGACGACATAGCAATGAAGTCTCCGGTTATTTCATAAAACTGGAATAATGTGGCTTTTCGAAAGCAAAGTTATATATGTTTTCCAAAAGGAGGGAAGGGAGGGAAACCACTAATTGAAAATTAAGACCTGCTATAACAGGAAAACACAGGAATGTCTTACCCCGGAAACAATCAGTTCTCCGCCAAGGTTTTGGACTTCTGCTTTGACCTTGCTACAGATATTAAGCTGGTGACAGTATAGGGCGATGCGTTGAAGGTAGGCGAGCAGATCTTGCTTACAGGCTGAATCGGGACACTGCGAAGGGAAAGAGAGAGAAGCGACTTAAAATTGGATTTATTGCTATTGAGATGCTGAATGCGCAGAGAAAACTCAGTCACTTTGAGGGATTCAACTTTGAGGGGTGATACCGCAACCCTCGCTCGATTCTTTGCCGATTGGCTTCACACAGACCAGATCTTGTATCGCTTACTTTGGCCTCGCAATTCATGCGAGGAAATTCACTGGAGAAAGTCTCCAAGGTGCTTTTTTTCAAAAGGCAACTGGACTCTCTTTGTTTTTTTCGCTTGAAGATCTATCACTTCTTGTTCAAGAAGCTTCATCGGTTCACCGTTCATTTATGTCATGAGCCGGGGTGGCGCAGTATTGTAGGCTGACTTGGCCCACAGTCTGGAGTTCAATCCTGACTAGCTCAAGGTTGACTCAGCTTTCCATCCTTCCAAAATCGGTAAAATGAGGGCCCAGATTGTTGGGGGAAATATGCCGACCCTGTAAACCGCTTAGAGAGGACCTGTAAAGCACTAGGAAGCAGTATATAAATCTAAGTGCTATTGCTATTTATTTATTTATTGGTTCGATTTATATGACGCCCTTCTCCGGAGACTCAGGGAGGCTTACAATGGGTTAAGCAACAGCCTTCATACTTTTGTATATACCTGCTGAGTAGGGCTTTCAGCTCCCCCTAAGCGGTGTTCTTTTTTATACAAAGTCAGCTTATTGCCCCCACAATCCGGCTCCTCATTTCACCTATCTCGAAAGGATGGAAGGCTGAGTCAAGCTTGAGCCCCGTGAGATTCGAACTTGCAGTAATTGCAGGCAGCTGGTGCTACTTAACAGCACTTTAGTCTGCTGCGCCACCAAGGCTCTTTTTTTATTGTTGGAATCAATAAAGCTTCTTGGATGAGGAGTGAAAAGTCTTCAAGGAAAAAAAATAAAACCAGTCTAGCTGCCTTTTGAAAAAACACCTTTGGAGGATTGAGTAACTCCACAGTCACTGGAGAAAGCAATTATGCTGGGAAGAGTTAGTAGTAAATGAAAACCAGGCAGGGGTGAGCTGCTGGGGGTTCGGGAGAACCTTTAGTTAAGATTCTGTGCAGTTCGGAGAACCCCTAAATCCCACTCCTGACTGGCCCTGCCCACCCCGCCCCTCCCAGGAATGCTCATGTGGCCCATTTTGGATGCAGGTAGGTGCAGGGCCTGTACGGAGGCTCGGGAAGGCCAGAAACGGCCCATTTCCAGCCTCCAGAGGGCCTCCGGAGCCTGGGGAGGCTGTTTTCGCCCTCCTGTAGACTCGAGAAAAGCCTCCAGAGCCCGGGGAGGGCAAAAAATGCCTCCTGGCCATGGTGCAGGAGGCCAACTAGGCCACGCCCATCATGGCCACGCCCACCCAGCAACCGGACAAAGAACCCCTTATTAAAATTTTTGAAGCTCACCCCCGAAACCAAGCCGTCAAAGAACAAAGTAAGACAATCACAAAATACCAATAGGAAAAGGTAGTAGGAAAGATGAAAAAGGATAATAGTAATACAGCTCTACTACCTGAATAAAATAAATGATAAATCTTTTTTCCTTCCCAGCACAAAACGGTAGGTCCGGAACTCAAGAAGGCCAAAGAGAGAGAAACAGAGAAAGCAAGCACATCGCCATCGTTCGTCACTTACCCGATGAACCGTAAAGCAGACAGCAAAAATATTGTTTCCATCTCCTTAGGATATGTTTCAGGTTGCACATAAAATTCTCTCCGTGCACAATATACTATCTTTTATGATGGTAGAGAACGAACCACATCGAGAGGAGAGGTTTTCAGCCCAGAAAGCAGTAATAACGAACTGCAACCAGGATATGGTCCTTTTTACTCCACTGGCGGAACGACACCTGTGGCACTCTTTAGACATGCCTTACAAATCAAAACAACACGGGGCGCAATTCGGTTTAGCTAAACGGAGTCAGGGCTGTCTATAGGGTTTGTAATCCCTGCAGAAACCTGGAACATAATTTATGGGGCAGGTACCGAAGAGAGAGGAAGGCTAATGATATAACTGAAGACACTGCACGGGTAGTCCTCGACTTAAGGCCAGTTATGATGGACTCCCCCTAAAAGGTACAGGTAGTCCTCAACTTACGGGCACAACTGAGTCCAAAATTTCTATTGCTAAGCAAGAGAGTTGTTAAGCGAGTTTTGCTCCATTTATTTACGAACTTTCTTGCCACAGTTGCTCAGCGAATCGCTGAAGTTGTTAAGTTAGTAACACGGCTGTTAAATGAATCTGACTTCACCATTGATTTTGCGGGTCAGAAGGTCGCAAAAGGGGGATCACATCAGAGGTGGGTTGCAGCAGGCTCTGACCAGTTCTGCCGAGCTGGTAGCGGAAATTTTGAGTAGTTCGGAGAACTGGTAAATACCACCTCTGACTGGCCCAGCCCCCATCTATTCTCTGCCTACTGAGTCCCAGCTGATTGGGAAGAAATGGGGATTTTGCAGTAACCTTCCCCTGCCATGCCCACCAAGCCATGCCACTCCCACTAAGCCACACCCACAGAACTGGTAGTAAAACTTTTTGAATCCCACCACTGGATCACATGACCCTGGGATACGGCAACCATCATAAATACAAGCCAGTTGTCGATCGTCCAAATTCTGATCACATGATTGGAATAACAGGCTAATAAAGTTGGAAGGGACCTTAGAGGTCGTCTAATCCAGAGGTCCCCAACCCCAGGTTCCGTGGACCGGCACTGGGATGTGGCAAGCCAGAAATTGATCCACGCAAACAAGCAAAGCCTCATCCGCGGGATGCAGGCAACATGCGAAACCACGCCCCTTCCGGTCCGCAGAAAAACCTCCCTCCATGGAATCGGTCCCTGGTGCCCAAAAGGTTGGGGGCCGTTGTTCTAGTCCAACCTCCTGCTCAAGTAGGAAATTTTATACCACTTCAGACAAATGGTTGTCTAATCTTTTGTAAAAGACTTCAGGGTTTGTTCTGACCTAGGCTTCCTTAGAAAGTATACAGCACAATCTTAGTCCTGGCAAAACCTCTTTTATTTACAAGGCTGTGAATTATTGTCATTCACAGTCCGCAAACAGTCTTTCAGGGGAATGTTTATAAACACCCACCTTATCTCCCTCGGAATGCTGCCAGAGAACTAATTGCCAAACGCAGGGCAAGGCCAAACTTGGCACAGAGTCACAGAACTGTTCAAAGCTTGAACCGACCAGATGAACTAATTGCTTCCTGCAAAAGCTCACGTCCCATTTGCTTTTATGACTTATGTGAGGGGCCAATCATCTCCAAGCCTTACTCCCAAGTCGACCCTGTTTTCTTAATTGTTTTTGTCTTCTGGCAGCTCTGCCCATGAGCACACTGGGAACAAAAGCTCACGTCCCATTTGCTTTTATGTCTTATGGGAGGGGCCAATCATCTCCAAGCCTTACTCCCAAGTCGACCCTGTTTTCTTAATTGTTCTTGTCTTCTGGCAGCTCTGCCCATGAGCACACTGGGAACATCAGCAAGGCTGTTCTTCTGCCTTGCTGATGTCAGACTCCGGAGGCTCCGGAGACTCTGGAGGCAGCACATAAAACTATCAGATGGGCTTGGCCCCCACTCTGCCTCTGATGTAGAGCCCTCGTCCAAGCTTTCCCCAGCCCCCAGGATTGGCCTAAGTTCCTCCTCAACCTTTTCACTGTCTGACTCTGCTGTCAGTTCCTCTGGCCGCCGGTAGGCCACAACAGGATGATGCAGTGGTGATGTGAAAAATAGTCATAGGTCACTTTTTTCAGTAACTTTGAACTGTCACTAAATGAATGATTGTAAGTCAAGGATTAATTGTACTTATGACCTGAATTCAAAATTCGGATGGCTGGCTCCTTTCCACAGTCAGGTAATTGCATTTTGTTCACTCAGCAACTGGCCTGCATTTAAGACTGTTTGCAGTATCCCACAATCATGTGATTGATTTATGTTGGGTTCTTCTTCTTCCTCTTCCTTTTCCTCTTCCTCTTCCTCTTCTTCTTCTTCTTGCATTTGAGCTGTGATTTTGCAATGGTTAGAATGCAGTATTGCAGGCTAACTCACTGCTGACTGCCAGGGGTTCGATCCTGACTGACTCAAGGTTGAATCAGCCTTCCATCCCTCCGAGGTTGGTAAAATGAGGATCCAAATTTTTGGAGGCAATATGCTGCTTCTGTAAACAGCCCAGAGAGTGCTGTAAAGCACTGTGGAGTGCCTTATATATCATATTTTTTGGAGTATAAGACACTCCGAAGTATAAGACGCACATAGCTTTTGGGGAGGAAAACAAGGGGAAAAAAATTGCTTCTGTCTCCCAGCAATTTGCCTCCTTGTAGCAAACAGCTAACAGCCTGTTTCAGTTTCAGCTTCAGCACAGCCTGATTAGCACAAGCAGCTGATTGATGGTTGGATCGGCCTCCCGACGATCAGCTGTTTCAGGCTGCAGGGATTGCCATAGCCTATTGCCACTTCCGCATGCTCCATTTTCGGCCTCTGCATCCCATTTTTGGCCTCTGCACACCCCGTTTTCAGCTTCTATGCACTCTGTTTTCCGCCCATTCTGATCCCCACTGCCAGGAACAGGTGGAAAATGGGGGGTACGGAGGCTGAAAACAGGATGTGGAGGCTGAAAATGGGACACGTGGAGGAGGTAATAGGTAATAGGTAATTGTTTCTTGTCCTGCCTTCTGGTGCTTTGGAAAATAAATTGACCCTCTCTTCTTTGTGGCAGCCCCTCAAATATTGGAAGACTGCTATCATGTCACCCCTTTGTTAAATTCAACTGCAGCCATTCAGGCAGTTCCTGAAAACATTCTTCATAGAATTTAGAAGAAACCAGTGCCGAATTACATGGCCCTTTGGGAGGATAAAATCCAGGTGCCCATTAAAACAAGAGTAAAAAAAATACAGGCGGCCAGCCTCTACCATACATACTACATATTATTATTTTTCCTCATATTATTTTTAAATCAGCCTCTCTTGAGAATTTCCTGGGGTAGTTAAGGCTAATCTCTTCCATATATATGATAATGCCAGGAAATTGTCTCCTTCTTTTTCTTCCCAAAGTTGTCCCATCTTTCAAGTCCAAATCCCGGAGGTCTATTTTTTTTATTTTTTTTTATTTTTACTTAGCTGCCAGTTAGCACAGTTGCATTTATTCCACTCCAGAGATCCTGCATTTGAAATATACTTTGAGATTAAATCCTCCAGAGAGACGACAAAAGCCTCAAATGGAAGAAGCAAATTAAAACTCTCTTTTTTTCTCTCTCTCTGTTTCTCTCTTTCTCTTTAGCGCCGTAATTAAAAATGAAACAGCCTATAAAAAAAGTTAACGTCGCAAAGAGGTCTCAAAACTTCGATAAAAATTTCCCCAGTTTTGAGGCTCTGAGGAAAGACAAATAATCTCAGCGACTTTAAAAAAAAACAAAAAACTAGTAATAATGAGGCTTTCAAATATTCTGCTGGTACTCCCAGCTCGGCTGAGCAGCTGTTCTGGTTTTATTTTAGATCACTGGCAGGTAGTTATGGGTTTCTTTTGTGATTTGCTTGGGTTTTTCTTTTTCTTTTAAATGAACTTTTGAGGATATTCTTCGGAACCAACAAAGGAATTCTTACAGGGCAGACTGGAAACCTTTCCTTGCTCAGGTTCACTTTTAAAGGATCAATTAAATATGAAGCAGGCATGGAAGATTTGTTTTAAAGACAGAGCTATTGTTAGGATATTGAATGTAGTAGCTAGAACAGTAAAATGTACAATGATCCAGAACACGCAGTTGTAATTGAGTAGTTAGAGAATGCTGATTCATGCATGAGGCATTTCTACGCTATGATTGGTCGCTGTAAACACAAAGGGGGCGTTTCTCTTTTTCCCGCCTTTTTCCTTTCAGTGCGTTCTGTATACTGTTTTAGATTTACCTCACGATTTTACTACCTTCCTGATTATCTTGTTTGCTACAAATATAAATGTTACATATATTTATTTATCTAAAACTACAAGTTCATGTCAGTGTCTTTGACTTCGTTTGTAGAACTGCTGTGCAATTCCCTGACCGCTGTCCTTTTTCAAACCATAAATTAGAAATTTTCACTGTCGGAGGAAGCTCTCCCATTATTTACATACCCAGGTTTAATTGTAAGTTTGGGTTACAGGAAACCTGACGATGGCAGGTCAGGAAACCCAGCATATAAAAGCCAATGGCTTCATGGGAGGAAATAGAAGGGGAAATGCTGGTAGTCTTCAAATTGTGACCATTCGTTTAGTGACCGTTCAAAGTTACAATGGCACTGAAAAAAGTAACTTATGACTATTTTCCACTCTTACGACCATAGCAACATCCCCGTGATCAAAATTCAGGGGCTTGGCAACCGACTCGTATTTATAATGGTTTCAGTGTCCCGGGATCATCCGATCATCACCTTTTGCGACCTTCTGACAAGCGAAGTCCATGAGAGAGTCAGACTCACTTAACAACCATGTTACTCACTTAACAACTGCAGTGATTCACCTAACAATTATGGAAATGAAAGGCCATAAATAGGGGCAAAACTCACTTAACAACTGGGTTAATAAATGTTAGCAACGGATTTCCAGAAGTGCGGACTTTCACTCCCAGAATCTTCAGCAAAGGTTATGCCTGTAATGGCGAACCTATGGCATACGTGCCAGAGGTGGCACACAGAGC
Source organism: Coluber constrictor foxii (assembly GCA_038048745.1). NCBI lineage: Eukaryota > Metazoa > Chordata > Lepidosauria > Squamata > Colubridae > Coluber > Coluber constrictor. The sequence continues at coordinate 333,427 of CM075965.1, read as the reverse complement.
ACTCTCTGTGGGCAGGCAAGCCATCGCCAGCTACTCTTCTGGTTTCCGGCATGTGCATGTGCGCTGGCCAGCTGGTCTTTGCAGGCGCTGGAGTGCTGGAAAATGGTCTGAAAAGTGGTCAAAAGCAGGCATGCACGCGCCAGCCAGCTGGTCTTTGGGTTTCCGGTGCTCCGGCACGGGCGAAGACCAGCTGGCTCGCGCGCATGCACGTGCTGGAAACCCGAAGACAGCTGGCTGGTGCACATTCACACCGGCACTCTAGTGTGCGCACATGAACACATATTCTGGTTTGGCCACTCGGTGCCGAAATGGTTCTCCATCACTGGGCTATGCAGACTGGAGGATTATAATAGAACAGAATAACAGAGTTGGAAGGGACCTTGTAGGTCATCTAGTCCAACCCCCTGCCTAAGCAGGAGACCATAGACCATTTCTGACAGACGGCAGTCCAGTCTCTTCTTGAAAGCTTCCAGGGATGAAGCTCCCGCAACCTCTGCTCTCCTTATAATAACTTCTCCCTATTTCCAGGTTGAATCTCTCCTTGTTCAAGTTCCATCCATTATTCCATGGCTTTCAGGTGATTTGGAAAACAGGTTGACCCCCTTCTCTCTGTGGCAGCCCCTCAAATAACTGGAACACTGCTATCATGTCTCCCCTGGTCCTTCTCTTCTGGGATTTGAAGTCCACTTTCTGGAAATTCAATTCTACCTGCTAGCTACCAATGGATCTTCACTTGCTGCACCCTGCCGAAGATTCATCTAATCCTAACAAGACTCCCTGTGTCGCAAAAAATGGCTTGTCCCAGAGAACAAATCCTATAAATGCAATGTATTACGTAAAACTCTGCAATTAAATAACACTATCTTGCTATGCTGCTTTGGAATAGACTGTGACCTCGATGCTCTTCTCTTTCAATTAGTAACAGAACCGTTTCCTGCAGTCATGGCTTCCAGGCAGAACTCCATTTAAGCATTTTTTTTTTACAGATGGTAAGCTTTCCCCTTTTAAATAGCTGCTTAAAAGTTGATTACATGTAAAACACTGGCATGACTCATGGGAGATGAAGAACCACCGCACAGACTGCAAAAGAAAACAGGAGAAATGGGGAGACAGGCAGTCCTTGACTTGCAACCATTCGTTTAGTGACCCGTTCAAAGTTACAACGGTTCTGAAAAAAAGTTGACTGATGAATGTTTTTCACACCAATGACTGTTGCAGCATCCGTATGGGGCAGTGGTGGGTTTCAAATTTTTTTACTACCGGTTCTGTGGGCATGGCTTAGTAGGCGTGGCTTCAGGGGCGTGGCAGTGGAAGGATACCGTAAAATCTCCATTCCCACACCTCTCCAGGGGAAGGATACTGCAAAATCCCCATTTCCTCCCAATCAACTGGGACTCGGGAGGCAGAGAATAGATGAGAGTGGGGCCAGTCAGAATTTTTACTACCGGTTCTCCGAACTACTCAAAATTTCCGCTACCGGTTCTCCAGAACTTGTCAGAACCGGCTGAAACCCACCTCTGCTATGGTCACATGATCAATATTGGCCGCTTGGCAACTGGTTCATATTTATGACAGTTATAATGCCTCGGGATCATGTGATCTCCTTTTGCGATCTTCTGATGAGCAAATTCAACGGGGAAGCCAGATTCCTTTAACAGCCATGTTGTGAACTTAACAAGCGCTGTGATTCACTTAACAACTGTGGCAAGAAAGGTTGTAAAATGAGGCAAAACTCACTCAACAACTGTCTCATTTAGCAACAGAAATCTTGGTCTCAATTATTGTCATAAGTCAAGTTCTAACTATACAATTCTCCTTGATGTGATCCTAATAAGGTGAAAAAAAATTTCACGGCCCATCCCCAGTCAGGTACCGTGAAAATATTTAGGAACTATAACTCCCAGAATTCTCGGAGGCACCCAAGCCAGTTAGCATACTGACTGGAAATTCAGGACTCCCTCCCTCCGTCTTTCTCTCTCTCTCTCTGTTTGTGTGTTTCTTTTTCTATTATATATGCACAGCACCTTGCTGAGGAAAGCTGCTTTAATCAGAAAGAAACACATTACAATTCCAGGCACGCAATCATGACGTTGGGCAGAAACGGTTCGCTCTGCTGCTCAAGCTCAACTCGAGAGCAGCTCTGAAATTACCTGATCGGCTACCGCCCGCGCCAGTTTGTCCATTCTGGAGCCGGCTTCTGCAATTTTCTTGGCGGCATTTATGACATCGGAGGTATTCTTCAGTGGCCCTTTCCCCCTAGAAGAGACAAGGGGAAAGCCGTTGACTTAATGCTTGGAAACAAAGCAACGAAAATGAATTTGAATATAAATACTTTATTTGGTTCAAGTGTGATTAGACACACAAGGAATTTGTCTCTGGTACAGAAGCACTCAGTGTACATGCAAAGCAACAACAATAATAAATTATTACGTATAAATGAATAAATAAAGCTGAATTGCTCTGGGACTTTAGAATTCAAACAGACTGACAGCTGCCACATAACACTCCAGACTTAATACTTGTTGATAAGAAAGACACAAAAAATCTGGACAGTGGACGTGGCAGTACCTGGAGACAGCAAAACAGAAGAAAAAGAACTGGAGAAGATAAGAAAATACGAAGACCTGCGGATAAAAATAGAATGACTGTGATAAAAGCAAGCAGAAGTAGTGCCAATAATAATGGGCGCCTTGGATGCAATCCCAAAACAACTGGAGTGATACTTGAACACCATTGGCATTGGCAATTTTGCCATCAGTCAATTGCAAAAAGCAGCTTTACTCAGAACAACTTTCATCCTGCAGTGATATCCGTAATGGCATTGAACAACCAGATCTGCCTATCCCAGGTCCTTGGAAAGGACTTGATAGGTAGACAAAAATGCCAAATCAAGTCTGAACATCTAATGATGAAATAATAATAATAATAATCACAAAGTACCGGGACTTGCAAATCGAAGTTGAGCGACTATGGAAAAAGAAATCATGTGTTGTCCCGATTGTAATTGGAGCCCTTGGAGCAATACCCAAAGGGCTACCCCGCTATTTAGAAATTCTAAATTTACCGGACTTGAACATTTTGACTCTACAAAAAACCACCTTACTCGGAACAGCTTACATCCTCCGACGATATCTTAACAGTTCCTAGGTCCTTGGTTAGGACTCGAGCTGCTGAGCTATTAACCAGCCTCAAAGATTGTGAATCTCACTACAGATTAACCAATAATAATAATAATATCTTGTGGGACTTTTGAATAAAGACGGATCGTCATTTGGAACATAGCACTCCAGATATCACGGTTGTTGAGGGCTGAAGCATACAGTTTATTGACATCGCTGTACCAGGAGACACCAGAGTCGAAGAAAAAGAACTGGAAAAAAAAATCATGAAATATCGCAACCTGGCCATCGAAACTACATGGCTATGGATGTAACAGTGATACCCATTGTCTTCAGGGCACTTGGTACCATGTCCAAGAATTTTACAAAACACATCAAGAAATTGCAGCTTCCTGCAATAATACCAGCGGAACTGCAAAAAATATGTGCTACTCGGAACATATATTTTAAGAAGATACTTAGTTGATATCTAGGATGCTGGCAGCAACCCGTATCAACCATTAGCATCAGTCACTCGTATTTGTGACCCATTTTTAAATGTTCAGTTGACTGAGTTTCATGTTTAATGAATGAAAGAGATAATAATAACACCAATAAAAGGTGGAATAAAGATAATAATGATAAATAATAATACTACTGAGACACTACATGGATAAATATACACAGACATTAGGCAGCACTGTGAAAATTATGTGTTTAGCAGATTGATGGCACAAGGGAAAAAAAAAAAACTGTCTCCGTGTTTAGTTGAAATTGCATCTGCAATGGAACTGCATCTATATGCAGTGTGTCCAGTACTCTTCAACATCTTCATCAATGACTTGGACGAGGGGATAGATGGGGAACTCATCAAATTTGCAGATGACACCAAGCTGGCAGGAATAGCCAACACTCCAGAAGATTGGCTCAAGATGCAGAAGGATCTTGACAGACTTGAACATTGGGCGCTATCTAACAAAATGAAATTCAGTGGTGAAAAAAGCAAGGTTCTACATTTAGGCAAGAAAAACAAAATGCACAGGTACAATATAGGTGGTACCTCACTCAATAGTAGTAATTGTGGAGGGATCTTGGAGTCCTAGTGGATAATCACCTAAATGTGAGCCAGCTGTGTGCTGCAGCTGCCAAAAAAGCCAACACAGTTCTAGGCTGCATAAACAGAGGGACAGAATCAAGATCATATGAAGTGTTAATGCCACTTTGTAAGGCCTTGGTAAGGCCACACTTGTAATATTTCATTCCGTTTTGGTCGCCATGATGTAAAAAAAGATGTGGAGACTCTAGAAAGAGTGCAGAAAAGAGCAACAAAGAGGATTAGGGGACTGGAGGCTAAACATATGAAGAACGGTTGCAGGAACTGGGTAGGTCTAGTTTAATGAAAAGAAGGATTGGGGGAGACATGATAGCAGTCTTCCAATATTTCAGAAGCTGCCACAAAGAAGAGAGAGTCAAACTATTCTCCAAAGCACCTGAGGGCAGAAGAAGAAGCAATGGGTGGAAACTAATCAAGGAGAGAAGCAACATAGAACTAAGGAGGAATTTCCTGACAGTTAGAACAATTAATCAGTGGAACAACTCGCCTCCAGAAGTTGTGAATGCTGCAACACTGGAACTTTTAAAGAAAAGATTGGACAACCATTTGTGTGAAATTGTATAAGGCTTCCCGCGTCACCAGGGGGTTCGACTAGAAGGCCTCCAAGATCCCCTCCAACTCTGTTATTCTGTTATTTCATTGAATCGTTTATGCCCACGATGCGAGGGGTCTGCAGATATTTTTTTCAGCCCTCCTTCTGACCCACCCAATATACAGCTTTTCTATGGAAGAACCGCTGATTTTTTTCTGCAATCTTGCCTATCCGTTGGGTGTCTGTCCTGGTCCTGTATGATTGCTATACCAAACGAGACAGTTATAGACGTGCAAATGACAGACTCAATAATTCCTCTACAAAACCGTATCAACGGTTCCATTTTTGTTTTTCATAGTCTTGCAGAACTGCGAGATGACTGTTTCCCCAATTTAGCACACCATGCTCTTTAAACTACTTATCAGAGTATAGGTTAGGAGATGGGGGGGCAGGGGGGGGGGGCTGAGGGAGGCAATGTAGATGTACAGCTACTCCGAAATGCTTTGCCAGCAGTTTGGTCTCGTTTTTTGCCTCCGAGCTCCTGAACTTAATTGTAGATGCATTTTTAAAAGTGTTCATTAAGAGGGTATTCCTGGAGGAATGCAAAGGGCTCAACGTTCACCCCCACCCTATGACTCCCCAAGCTGGATTTAATGTAAAATTGGCCAGATCCAATCCCGAAATGGGTCAGAGTTCAGCAGAGACATAAAAGAAAGCAGCTTTACAGTTGCACTAAAGTTGAATATTATCAGGGAGGTTTGTTAAAAAACGCTGGTTGAATTTCAGATCATTATTTATTTATTTGTTTTTGCAATTGCTCGTCTAGCTGTTCGGCTAATTTGTTTATTAGATTTGTATTATTAATATTTGATAAGTAGCTCAAGGTGATGAACATACATATCACTCTTTCTGCCATTCGATTGGTTCAGACTGGTTCGGCGAACCGGTAAATACCACCTCTGTCTGGCCCCGCCCCCTCGCTCGCTCTTTGAAGACATTTTATTTCTCATCCAAGAAGCTTCTTCAGTTCTTGAAAACATTTCGCTTCTCATCCAAGAAGCTTCTTCAGTTCTTCTTGAAGACGTTTAGCTTCTCATCCAAGAAGCTTCTTCAGTTCTGCTTTAAGACGTTTTGCATCTCAGTTCTTCTGAAGAAGCTTCTTGGATGAGAAGTGAAAAAAAAAACCAAGAAAGTCCACTTGACTTTTGAACAGCATCTTTGGGACAACCATGACCTACCTGGGTGACTTGAGAATCTCCGTAGACAACCCTCACAAGGACAACCTTCACTGATCGACCTACCTGGTGAAGTCCGTCATTTCCATCATGATCATGCACATCTGTTTGGCCAGAACGATGATGTCATTCCCGCTGTCATCCCATTTGGCCACCTCGGCATCCAGTTTGCTCTTTTCTTGATGGAATATCTCTACCTGCTCAGCTATTTTCGCCTTCTCTTCCTGAGGAAGCTGAGCCATGATGGCCTGTATTAAACCACACAGAATCGCGTAATTTTAAGACGTGTCAAGAAGGCAAACTCTGAGTTAGCTTCTCACCACTTCTCCTAAGTAGGAAAATCATTTTAAAGATGCCATGTTATCCATTCTGGCCTTCGTCTGAATCTAATCTGATGATTTGTGCTTCAGTTTCTGCTGATGAGGAGTCCTTCAGGGGTCTCCAAGCTTGGCGACTTTAAGACTTGTGGACTTCAACTCCCAGAATTCCCCAGGCAGCCATGCTGATTGAGGAATTCTGGGACTTGAAGTCCACAAGTCTTAATGACCCAAGTTTGAGATTTAGATCACCGATGTCAACAAACCAACTTTCTCAGAGCTGGACCAGTCAGTGTTCAATGTCAGCTCTGGGTTATTTTTCTGAACTCAGCAACAAACAAGCAACTAACAGTCTGCTGGCACCTTAAAAATGAAATATCTATTATCGCAGAATCTTTCATGGGTCAAGGACTACTTCATTAGCTACTAGAAAAGGGAAAAACAGCTCAAAATTCAGTATAATTATAATATAGTAACAGATGGCCCTAATTTGGCTAGCGAGCTGGATCATAGTCGGTGACAATTTGCACAGAACTGGATCATCAAGCTTTGCCACTGATACCGAACTCTGAAATTTTGGAAGCTGTTTGTGAATTTGTGTTAAATACAATAAGTCTTGTTCTTGGGGTTACCTGTTACCTCTTTCTTTTTATAGTGAAAAGATGGTGGGTCGGCTTGATTGACAGACAATAGATTTCTACAACGGTAGATTTCTTTTCACGTAACATAGCATTTTTAGTAATTATAGATGGGAAAGTTTATAACTACTTGTAGCTCTGTTATGCAACGTGGGGAGAAGGCATCAGATATTTGAGTTATTCCTTTCTTAGCATTCAACCAGGGTAGACATTTTATGTTTAATGTTAATATTAATAATATATTTGTTACTTGTTTATATATATTTTCTATGTGTTGTTTGATTTGGTAGTCAAAGTTTTTTTCTTCTTCTCTGTTTTGTATTGTAACTTCGGAGAAAGATGAAAACAATTAATAAAAAAAAAAGAAGAAAACTACTAAATTTTCGGTCCTTTTGTGCGCTCTGGAATTCGTGCTGTGCAAGGTAACTTTTCTAGAGGAACTTGAAAAGAGTTTCAATGGGTATCACCATTAAACTAATTCTGAGACCAATGGTAAACACAAGAATTCCACTTTATTTCAACTTTTTTTTGAAGGCAACGCTGCAAGAAAACAGCAAAACAGTCATAATTACTTTTGAAGATCAAAATAGGGACCTTTCAGTCATGATTCCTAAACTGAAAATACGTTTAGCTCCAGGGTTATATCCCACTGCTTGGTACATTTAATGGAGTGTGACATAGATTTAAGTGTCATTACATTTTTTTCTTGTTTATGTCACTTTCAATCAGCTATTGCTTCTCTCTACATATTCTTAAAATGCTCTTGGCTTTTTAAAAAAATCACAATTGACCTTTTCCAGAACCAGAATTTGGGGAAGGGAGGGGGGGGGAGGTTTTCTTGAATCAGGAGATCAGAAAAATGAAGAAAACCTGAAAGCTTATCAAATTAGAGTTCAGCGTCTGAGTTTTAATTAGGCCTTATCAAAGTAGCTCAGCAGTCTGAAATGTTAATGCTGAAACCCAACACAACAACAACAACAGCTTCCCCTATAAAAAGGCATAGAAATTGAGTCTCTTCTTTGCATCTCATAAAAAAAACTGCAGAGCTGTTTTATGAACCTAATGTTTATTTGCATCTCTAAGATTGTGCATATTTATTTGTGTGTCTGTGTGTGCATGCACTGTGTCGCACAATGAGTCTTCCTGATATGCGGTATGATTCCAACTTAAGCTAACATTCATTTTTATGCTTCTTCCAACACTGAAATTGGTTCCCCCCTCCACCCCCCAGGAGTGTTTTCTCTTTTTCCTTTTCGGTGGGCTATGCAGTGTATAAATTCCCGTTTTATTTACTTCTAATCCACAATAAATGTGGAGTCGTTAAACAACAAATAACTTCTATGGAGTGGTGTTACCGCCACATATACCTTCCGGTTATAGAGAAGCAGAATTATTTTATGGGAAAACATTCCTAGGACTCGTAAGCAACTACACTGAACAAAAAAATGCAGATTTCATTGGGCAAACTAACAGCCATCTTCAGGCCCTCATGGAAGGTCAACAGGGTAGGGGCAGATCTCACCTTAAGGGACACAATATTCCAGAAGGTGGGAGTCATGGCAGAGAAGGTCCTTCTCCTGGACATTGCCAGCCAGAATTCCTTGACCGATGGAGCCCACAGCATACCCCTTCTGCTGGCATGGGTGGGCAGGCCAGTTTCCTTTGGATGAGATGGTTCCTCAGATACCTCACTCTATGCTATGCAGGGTTTTAAAGGTAATAATCAACGTCTTGAATTGGAGACTGCCCCACCTGTGCTGGCAAAAGGGGCATAACTGTGGGCCCCATCCAGTTATTGGAGACCTCACTTAAAAAAAGGGAATCGATAAGATAAGAGTGACTCAAGAAATGGACAACAAAAATGGCACAAAGTCTAAGGGACAAAACATATCAGGAGAGATTGGAGGAACTGAATATGTACAGTTGGGAGCAGGGGTCTCCAACCTTGGCAACTTTAAGACTTGTGGACTTCAACACCCAGAGTTCCTCAGCCAGCTTTGCTGAGTTGAAGTCTACAAGTCTTAAAATTGCCAAGTTTGGAGACCCCTGGTCTGAAGGACACAAGGGAAAGGGAGGGACATGATTGAAATGTTTAAATATATTAAAAACAATATGTATTCAGTTTGTTAGGTTGGTAGAGCTTCTTAAACAAAATTTATACCATCCTGCAAGCGTGTATACCATCTGGTTGGTTAAAACAGAAGAAAAGGTAGGTTTAATTTTATGGACTACTATCAAAAGTTTGTATGATGAAATGGCCCATAATGCCTTTTTTGGTTGGTTGTGATTTTAGCAACTGAAAATTATACTTAGGTATTTTTTTTAATTTCAAATGCCATAGCAAACAATTGTATCAATTCAGTTGTGGCTTGAGGAACATGAGATGCTATCTGCAAAGTATTTCAATCTTTTTAAAGAAAAGCTTTCTATCCTGCTTGGAAATTTTGATATCAGTAATTAATATTCATAATATTCAGCATGTTTAAATTGGGGCACTTGTCCCAATTTTTGGCATGTTTTCTCCATGATCATAAGGTTTAGGGACCTGATCTTTTTCTCAGTGTTTTAATAGGAAGGCTGGAATTCCTTGGAGTTTTGACAAATTTATCAGATTAGGTGTTAATTTTTTTTTTAAGAAAAAAAATATTGGCATGAATCTTGGGCCATGCAAAAAGAACTATCAACAGATATATTTTTTTTCTTTTGCACAAACTTCTCCAACCAACCCCACTTGAGTGTCAAACAAATTAACTCAGTTCTTGAGAACTCAAAATGGAACTTCACGCTCGGTAGCCATCCTAAGCTTTATATTCTCCAAATCAGCTTGCAGAAGCCGACGAATTGGAAGAGATATTAATGCACTGCTTAGACCGTAAACTCACCCTTGCACTTTGCCCAGCAATAAGCTGATCGTCTTCAGTTTGAACGCTTGTCCGGCTACGAACGTCATAATCTTCCTGTTCGAAATCAGAATCATCCTCTAGCTCTTCGGGAGTCTGGTTTTAGGGCAGAAAGGGAGGAAAGATGAGAAGGAAGGAAGGAAGGAAGGAAAGAAGAGAGGTTTTATGGGAAGGAAGGAAGGAAGGAAGGAAGGAAAGGAGGGAGGGAGGGAGGAAAGACGGAAGGATGGAAGGAAGAAAAGAAGAGAGGTTTTATGGGAAGGAAGGAAGGAAGGAAAGGAGGGAGGGAGGGAGGAAGGAAGGGAGGGAGGAAGGAAGGAAGAAAAGAAGAGAGATTTTATGGGAAGGAAGGAAAGGAGGGCCGGAGGGAGGGAGGGAGAAAGGGAGGAAGGAAGGAAGGAAGAAAAGAAGAGAGGTTTTATGGGAGGGAAGGAAGGAAGGAAAGGAGGGAGGGAGGGAGGAAGGAAGGGAGGGAGGAAGGAAGGAAGAAAAGAAGAGAGATTTTATGGGAAGGAAGGAAGGAAAGGAGGGAGGGAGGGAGGGAGGGAGGAAGGAAGGGAGGGAGGAAGGAAGGAAGAAAAGAAGAGAGATTTTATGGAAAGGAAGGAAAGGAGGGCCGGAGGGAGGGAGGGAGAAAGGGAGGAAGGAAGGAAGGAAGGAAGGAAGAAAAGAAGAGAGGTTTTATGGGAGGGAAGGAAGGAAGGAAAGGAGGGAGGGAGGGAGGGAGGAAGGAAGGGAGGAAGGAAGGAAGAAAAGAAGAGAGATTTTATGGGAAGGAAGGAAAGGAGGGCCGGAGGGAGGGAGGGAGAAAGGGAGGAAGGAAGGAAGGAAGGAAGAAAAGAAGAGAGGTTTTATGGGAAGGAAGGAAGGAAGGAAAGGAGGGAGGGAGGAAGGAAGGGAGGGAGGGAGGGAGGAAGGAAGGAAGAAAAGAAGAGAGGTTTTATGGGAATGAAGGAAAGGAGGGCCGGAGGGAGGAAGGAAGAAGAGAGGTTTTATGGGAAGGAAGGAAAGGAGGGAGGGAGGGAGGAAGGATAGATGGAAGGAAGGAAGGAAAGATTGTGTGAAAAAGAAGAGAAGGGAAAAAGGGAAGTTGTATAGAGAGGGAGGGAGATTGTGTGAGTAAAAAGGGAAGGAAGGAAGGAAGGAAGAAAATAAGTGATGTTTTATGGGAAGGAAGGAAGGAAAGGAGGCAGGGAAAGAGGAAGGAAGGAAGAAAGAAAAGAAGAGAGATTTTATGGGAAGGAAGGAAGGAAAGGAGGGAGGGAGGAAGGAAGGAAGGAAGGAAGGAAAAAAAAAAACAGAAGGCAAACTTACAAAGGATACAAATGAACTCCAGTGATTGCTATGTTCGTGTTTTATCAACTAACCTGCCCAGAAAATGTTGTTTCGTCTTCATTTTAAATTAACTTGTCGGCAAAGGCAGGCAGGACCCCAAATTGAATTGTCCACAAAAAAATGAAGTTGTTTCAAACCTGCTCTCTCCCCAGCAGCATTAATCATCACCTTGCTGTGATTTCTCTTAAGCCTGTTAACAGGGGGAATGTGCGCTGGGGCAAAGGAACAGCCCTAGGACGCATTTCCCGCCTGGAATGTGATATTTCAAAATAATTGTATTTCTTCTCTGGAAGGGGGAAAAAAAAAGAAAGAAAGAAATACCTACAAGACAACAGGCTGAACAGATTGCACCCTCCTCCAAGAGTTTACAGAAATACCTGCCCCCCTCCCCAAAAAAAGGCACCTTGAGCTCAAAGACGGGGAGAAGACCATCTGCCCCTCTTCCTCTAAATTGGACACAGTCTGAAGCGTGATCTGAGTAATTGTTAATAGCAGTAGTAGGCTTCACTTACCTTTGCTACCGGTTTGCAAATGTGAGTCACGTGCCACGTCTGTGCATACACAGGCGCTTCGGCGTATGCGCAGAGTGTCCGTGATGACGTCTGGGTGGGTTGGCGGAGCTACTGGTTTGCCCGAACTGGGTAGAACCAGTAGAAACCCACCACTGGTTAATAGCCTGATCACAAGACTTTGACAATTGTTGTGACCCAGGTATTATCAGACGCAATCAGTTCCAAAACAAACAGACTTCATTAGAACAGCTGAGAATTAATTCCTTCTCAGCGTAGTCCAAACTAATTCAAAACAAATTCTTCATGGCACAATTCTTCAGCCTTATCACCAACCTTGGTCTAATTAGGCAACCTGCCAAAGGCTTTTCATGGCAAAAGTTCAGAAGCAGAAGACGCCGACAAGAAAGAAATGCAGCAAGACAAGAAACAAGTCTATCAACGTTGTTTTCCGACAAAGAGCCCAAGAGCCGTTGCTGGTCTTTTAAGCCTTATGGGAGGGGCCAATCATCTCTTGGCCTTACTCCTGAGTTGTCCTCTCTGCTTTAGCTGCTCTTGTCTTCTGGCAGCTCTTTGCATGCATGCACCAGGAACAGGCTCCTCCTGTTCCTCTGCCTCTCTACTATCAAGCCTCTGGAGGCTCCAGAGTCCGCTCATCACTCCTAGATGGCCCATCTCTGCCTCCGATGTAGGGCCCTCATCGAGGCCTTCCCCAGACTCCAGGACTGGCCCATGTTCTTCCTCAGCCTCATCACTGTCCGACTCCGCTGCCAGCTCCGCAGGCTGCTGGCGGACCACAACAACAATGGAACAAACCTCTGGATTGTGAGAGTGTGGAGAAGATTGCAACACTCCCTATTTTATGCTTGCCAAAGTAAGGAGAACATTCCTTGTAATTCTTTTGGTCTTTTCACACTTTCATTTATCCATTTTTTCAATACTTTCTTTAGGGTTTTAGAGCTGAGATGGTTAAAAAAATGGTTGGGTTAATATATTTATTTTTTACCATTATTATTATTATTTTATTAATCATATTTCTATGCCACCCACTCTCTGAGGACTCTGGGCGGCTTACACCAAAGACACTATACTAAATAGCATATTGCCCCCAACAATCTGGGTCCTCATTTTACCCACCTCGGAAGGATGGAAGGCTGAGTCAACCTTGAGCCGGTGAGATTTGATCTGCTAAACTAGCAGTCAGCTGAAGTAGCTGCAGTACAGCACTCTAACCACTGCGCCACCTCGGCTCTGTTCAATCTATAGCAGATGGAATAGGGCGATAGCTCTGGTGATGGCTTCTACTAACAAAGGCAAGGCATGAAGGAGCCATTGCTTTAGAGATTAAGACACCAGGCTAGAAACTGGGAGACTGTGAGTTCTAGCCCTGCCCTTAGTCATGAAAGTCAGCATGGGTTGCTTTGGGCCAATCACCAGGAGACTGGGAATTATAGTCCTACCTGTTATGAAAGGATAATTTTGGGCCAATCTGGATAATTTTGGACCAATCAACAGGAGATCAGTTCTAGTCTTGCCTTAGACATGGAAGCTGGCTGGGTGACTTCGGGCCAATCACCAGGAGACAGTGAGTTCTAGTCCTGCCTTAGGCACGAAAGCCAGCTGGGTGACTTTGGGCCAATCACCAGGAGACAGTGAGTTCTAGTCCTGCCTTAGGCATGAAAGCCAGCTGGGTGACTTTGGGCCAATCACCAGGAGACAGTGAGTTCTAGTCCTGCCCTTAATCATCAAAGCCAGCTGGGTGACTTTGGGCCAATCACCAGGAGACAGTGAGTTCTAGTCCTGCCTTAGGCATGAAAGCCAGCTGGGTGACTTTGGGCCAATCACCAGGAGACAGTGAGTTCTAGTCCTGCCCTTAATCATCAAAGCCAGCTGGGTGACTTTGGGCCAATCACCAGGAGACAGTGAGTTCTAGTCCTGCCTTAGGCACGAAAGCCAGCTGGGTGACTTTGGGCCAATCACCAGGAGACAGTGAGTTCTAGTCCTGCCCTTAATCATCAAAGCCAGCTGGGTGACTTTGGGCCAATCACCAGGAGACAGTGAGTTCTAGTCCTGCCTTAGGCATGAAAGCCAGCTGGGTGACTTTGGGCCAATCACCAGGAGACAGTGAGTTCTAGTCCTGCCTTAGGCATGAAAGCCAGCTGGGTGACTTTGGGCCAATCACCAGGAGACAGTGAGTTCTAGTCCTGCCCTTAATCATCAAAGCCAGCTGGGTGACTTTGGGCCAATCACCAGGAGACAGTGAGTTCTAGTCCTGCCTTAGGCATGAAAGCCAGCTGGGTGACTTTGGGCCAATCACCAGGAGACAGTGAGTTCTAGTCCTGCCCTTAATCATCAAAGCCAGCTGGGTGACTTTGGGCCAATCACCAGGAGACAGTGAGTTCTGGTCCTTCCTTAGGCACGAAAGCCAGCTGGGTGACTTTAGGCCAATCACCGTCTCTCAGCCCAACCCACCTCACAGAAATTGTGAGGAAAATAGGAGGAGGAAGGTGTGTTGGATACATTCACCACCTTGAGTTATTTGTAAATATAATCAAGCCGAGACACAAATATATAAATGCAAAACAAATTGTAAGAGAACCACTAAACTGAGAAATATCTCTTCCAAGGGAAAGGGTGGGTGGATTGTCAAGATATTTTGCTGGGTGCTTTCAAAGCTCTCTGAACGGCAAGCATCTTCTCTTTCCTTTTCTGTGAGCCTATGCTTTGTTATTCTTCATGTTCTCCTATTAACTCCCACTTGAAATCAACAGGGACTCTGCTCACATAAGAAAATAGCCGAGATAACCTTAGCTGCCTTAACAAGGAGGAGGCAGGGTTTTCTTATCCGAAAGGCACTTAGGTAAATTGGAGGGTTCAGCAAGCGGCTTTGGGAGAATAAAGAACCACAAGATTCAAAACCGCTCCAATCTCTTCCATTGAGCAATGCATCCCCATCTTCTAGCCACTTTTTCTTCCTCTTCTGCGGGCAGAAGAAACGTTAAACTTCTCTGACGGAATAGCCAAGGGCTGTCTGGATAACTGCAATTGAACAACCGTCCGAAGCAGTTACAGTGACTTTATTACAAAGGAGACAACTGACATTAAATCTCTCTCGCTTACTGTAAAACAGTCTTCCTCTATTTGACGTCCTCCAGATGTGGTGGAATTGCTGGAATCCTAAGGCCACAGGATTCCTCAATATGAAGAGTATCAGGAGGAGGCTATGTGGAGCCATGTCACCTGGCATGCCAGTTCAGCTCCGGCGCGCACACCTTCTAGGCCCACCAGAAGTAGGGAAAGAGGCTGTTTCCTGCCTCTGGAGGGTCTGGGTGGGTAGGGAAGGCCCATTTTTCTTTCTCACCTGGCTCCAGATCCTCTCTATGCATCTGGGGAGGGCGAAAACAACCTTCCCCACATCCTCGGAGGCCCTCCGGAGGCCCGAAATTTTTTGCTGTCCCCAGCCTCCAGAGCCACTCTAGGAGAGAGGCCTCTCTCTACCAGGCCATCGCGTGCCAGGAGCGGGGAGTGGAGTGAGGAGGGTCGTGCACGCATGTGCACGGCGCATAGAATTATAGGTGTGGGCATGCACACGAACTTCCCCCGCCCCCTCTTCCTGGCACGTGATAGCAAAAAGGTTAGCCATCCCTGGTATATGCTGTTGTTCTGACCTAGGCTCCCTTTACAAGCAGGAGGCAGGAATTACTGGCAAAACCTCTTTTATTTACACAACTATGAATTACGGTCATTCACAGTCAGCAAGTTTTGTCCAAACAGTTTTTCAAAGGAATATTGTAAAAGGAATATCTCATTTGTCAAGCTGCCACATAACTTGTTTCCAACCGCGGTACAAGGCAAAACTTGGCACAGAGTCTCTTAGAGTCGCAAACAGAACTTTCCACTCTTGCAACTACCGAACGAACAAATTGTTTCCTGCAAAAGCGCCCTCCCCGTTCACTCCTCTTTCATTTCCTATGGGAGGGGCCAATCATCTCCAAGGTGTGGCTTTACTCCTGAGTCGACCCTGCTTTCTGAGTTGTTCTTGTCTTCTGGCACATGCACACATTGGGAACGGGCTCCAGCTGTTCCTCTGCCGCGCTGCTGTCTAACTCCCTCTCTGCTTCTGACTCAGAGCCATTGTCCGAGCTTTGCCCAATCCCCAGGACTGTCCTATGTTCCTCCCCAACCTCCTCATTGATCGATTGCTGCCAGCTCCAATGGCCACCGGCTGGCCACAACAGCTATATTTGTATATGGTTTATCTGGGAGAAAGAGTATTTGCTAACAACATGGACAATAGAACTCTGATGGGATTGTTATCATTATTCAGTTGCTGTGTCTAATTCTTGGACCAAGCACAGCACACCAGGCCACTGTCCTCCATTGTCTCCCAGGGTTTGCCAAATTCATGTTCGTTTTGGTGACGCTATCCAACCTCCTCTGCTGTCCCCTTCTCCTTTTGCCTTCCATCTTTTCCAAGGAGTCATTTGCTGGCAAAAATATTTGAGCCAAATATTTAAATAATCAGGGTTGAGTCCTTTTAAAGTGGGTGCGGTGGCCTAGAGGTCGCCTCACACAATCAGGAGGCTGTGAGTTCGATCCTAGGTAGAGGCAGATATTTATCTCTCTGGACACAAGGAGAATATATCTGCTGAACAAAAACTCCGCATTGGCAACAGGGCAGTAAACACTCAGCTCCATTCAGTTGCCCAGACTTCACCCCGCAAGGGATTATGGGTTCATTAAAAGAAGAAGAAGGAGAAGGAGAAGGAGAAGCAGAAGAGAAGGAGAAGGAGAAGCGAAGGAGAAGGAGAAGAGTAGGAGTAGGAGTAGGAGTAGGAGTAGGAGTAGGAGTAGGAGTAGGAAAAGGAGGAGAAGGAGAAGAAGAAGAAGAAGAAGAAGAAGAAGAAGAAGAAGAAGAAGAAGAAGAAGAAGAAGAAGAAGAAGAAGAAGAAGAAGAAGAAGAAGAAGAAGAAGAAGAAGAAGAAGAAGAAGAAGAAGAGGGTTAACTTCTTTTAGGACTATATCTATGGCGATTCTCAATCACCCAGGTCATGGCTGTTCCAAAGGTGCTTTTAGGATTGACGGATTTGATCTTCTTCCAACACCACAATGTGAAAGTATCAATTCTTTAGCACTCAGCCTTCCTCATGGTCCAACTCTCACAGCCATTCATTACTCATGGGAAAACCATAGCTTGGAGTATACGGACCTTTGTCTGCAAGGTGATGTCTCTGCTTCTTAATATGCTGTCTAGGGGTTTGCCATAGCTTTCCTCCCAAGGAGCAAGACTCTTTTACACATTAATTTAATTTTAATTCCATGGCTGCTGTCATCGTCTGCAGTGATCTTGGAGCCCAGCAAAATAAAATCTGTCACGCCTTCCATTTTTCCCCATCCTTCTATTTGCCAGGAAATGATCGGACCGGACGCCATGATAGTTTTAGTTTTCTAAACATTGAGTGTGCACTTTCCTCTTTCACCTTCTTCGAGAGGCTCTTTAATTCCTTTTTCACTTTCTGCCATTAGAGTAGTAGATGGTGTAGCGATCGGATGGGATGCTTGTTGCTCAAATGAACAGCTGTGATCGGATCTTAGAGAAGGATAACACCACTGAAAGCAGAAACCTCAGCCAGCAGTGGCGTTGATGGCTTTGCAGATAGATAGACCAACTTGGCAGTTTTCCTACCAAGCATTCATCTAGGGGAAATCCCAGTTATTGTGACAGCGCAATATATACTAAAGGGTAGATAAAGCAATAGAAGATTGATGCAGTTCGGTCTATCATATTTTTTATTTAAGTTTGGGCTCAAACCAGTTGCCTTTATATATGATATTTTAAGACTTTTCTACTCCCTCTCCACGTACAGGTAGGCCTCACTTTATGACCATAATTGAGCCCAACATTTATGCTGCTAAGTGAGAAATTTGTTAAGTGGGTTTCGCCCCATTTTACCACATTCGTTAGGTGAATCATTGTGGTGGTTAAATTAGCTACGCGGTTGTTAAGTGAATCTGGCTTCCCCATTGACTTTGCTTGTCAGGAGGTCGCAAAAGAGGATCACGTGACCCCGGGACACTTCAACCGTCATAAAGATGAGTCCGTTTTGAAGCGTCTGAATTTTGCTCATGTGACCGGGGTGGGGGGGTGGGGGAGGAAGAGGCTGCAACAGTCGTAAGTGTGAAAAATGGTCATAAGTCATTTTTGTCAGGGCCGTTGTAACTTGGAATTGTCACTAAATGAACTCTTGTAAGTCAAGGACTACCTCTATATGAAGAACGGTTGCAGGAACTGGGTAGGTCTAGTTTAATGAAAAGAAGGACTAGGGGAGACATGATAGCAGTCTTCCAGTATCTCAGGGGCTGCCCCAAAGAAGAGGGGGTCAAGCTATTCTCCAAAACACCTGAGGGCAGGAGAAGAAGCAATGGGTGGAAACTCATCAAGGAGAAAAGCAACTTAGAACTGAGGAGGAATTTCCTGACAGTTAGAACAATTGATCAGTGGAACAACTTGCCTCCAGAAGTTGTGAATGCTCCAACACTGGAAGTTTTTAAGAAGAGGTTGGATAACCATTTGTCTGAAGTGGTGTAGGGTTTCCTGCCTAAGCAGGGGGTTGGACTAGAAGACCTTCAGGGTCCCTTCCAACTCTGTTATTCTATTCTATTCTATTCTATTCTATTCTATTCTATTCTATTCTATTCTATTCTATTCTATTCTATTCTATTCTATTCTATTCTATTCTATTCTATTCTATTCTATTCTATCCTATCCTATCCTATCCTATCCTATCCTATGCCATGCCATTCTATTTTATTCTATCTTTTAAAAAAATCCCACCAGTTGAGGCTGATTGGCAAGCTAGTAAGGAAAAAGCCGGAAAGCCATTTGCAAAATGATTCCTTCTGTTATTGCCCTATTAAGTTTATTAAGGAGAAGAAACCTGATAAAATTAAATCAATTGCTTACTCGGGGTTGAAATGACAGTTCCTTACCTGAATAAATGCCGAAGCCTTTCTCTTTGGAGATTCAGTGAAGCAGTTAGTTAATTTATTTACTCATTTAGATATTAAAAATACCCATCTTCCTTCTCTGAGTTCTATACAAGTACTAAAGGGATACAAGTGGCTTTAATGTGCTCGGCACAATTGAAAACCAGACACTCAGACAACCGGGAAAATGTGTTAATTTCTCAATGAACGTATTCTGGATGAAAAGGAAATTGGTCGCCCCGTGATTAGTTTTTGAAAACTGATCTGTATTGAACTGCTGATTATTAAAGGGCAGCTGATCGACAATCTCCCGGCTTCGCTAATGGGGCTGCTCATATCCAAGTACACAAACTGGCAATTAGGTTATCCAATTTGCCGTTGCTGTGATATATACAAGGGGAAAGAAGAGAATTCTCCACCATTAACATTTACAATGGTCCAAGCGAGGGAAATCAAGACAATAATTGTGGGTGTGAAGGATGGGGTTCTTTGGATGGGTGGGTGGGGAGGAAGATTAGGGGACTTGAGGCTGAAACATATGACGAACGGTTGCAGAAAATGGGTATGTCTGGTTTAATGAAAAGAAGGACGAAGGATCTTCAACTTTGTTAATCAGTTCTTCCATTGATTAATGTTCTAACTGTCAGGAAATTCCTCTTTAATTCTAGGTTGCTTCTCTCCTTAGTTTCCATCTATTGCTTCTTGTCCTGCCTTCAGATCAGGGGTGAAATGCTACCGGTTCGGACCGGTTCGCCCGAACTGGTAGTAATAAATGCTACAGGTTCGGGCGAACCGGTAGTAAAAAAAATGCTACAGGTTCGGGCGGACCGGTAGTAAAAAAAATGCTACAGGTTCGGGTGAACTGGTAGTAAAAAAAATGCTACAGGTTCGGGCGGACCGGTAGTAAAAAAAATGCTACAGGTTCGGGCGAACTGGTAGTAAAAAAATGCTACAGGTTATGGTGAACCGGTAGTTAAAAAAATGCTACACGTTCGGGCGAACCGGTAGTAAAAAAAATGCTACAGGTTCGGGTGAACCGGTAGTAAAAAAAATGCTACAGGTTCGGGCGAACCAGTAGTAAAAAAAAATGCTACAGGTTCGGGCGAACCGGTAGTAAAAAAATTGCAACAGGTTCAGGCGAACCGGTAGTAAAAAAAATGCTACAGGTTATGGTGAACCGGTAGTAAAAAAAATGCTACAGATTCGGGCAAACTGGTAGTGAAAAAAATGCTACCAGTTTGGCCAATCCGGTATTTCCGATGATCAGCTGTGCCGCACGATTTATATTTGCTAGGAAGCAGGAAATCTTGCTTTCTAGCGAATCTAAATCACGCGGCACAGCTGTTTCCCCTCTCGCTGTTCTACTTACCTTTGAAGACTCAGAAAAAGCTTCTTAATCCTACTTTTTCAGCACTGTGCAGTAGCGCCTATGGTGCACCTGTGCGTACCATGCATTTGGCGCGCACCATGCATGCACAAGTGAAGCAAACCGGTAGCGAAGTGAACCGGTAGCAGACTTCAGAGCATTTCATCCTTGCTTCAGGTACTTTGGAGAATATGTTGACTCCTTCTTCCTGGTGGCAGCCCCTTAGATATTGGGATAGGAGATAAAACTGCTATCATGTCGCCCTAGTCCTTCTTTTCACTGAACTAAAGGTAAAGGTAAAGGTTCCCCTCACACATATGCGCTAGTTGTTCCCAACTCTAGGGGGCGGTGCTCATCTCCATTTCAAAGCCGAAGACCTGCGCTGTCGAAAGATGTCTCCGTGGCCATGTGGCCGGAATGACTGAATGCCAAAGGCGCATGGACCACTGTTATCTTCCCGCCAAAGGTGACCCCTATTTTTCTACTTTCATTTTTATGTGCTTTCGAACTGCTAGTTTGACAGAAGCTGGAACAAGTAACGGGAACTCACCCCGTTACGTGGCACTAGGGACTCGAACTGCTGAACTGCCGACCTTTCATTCAACAAGCTCAGCGTCTTAGCCACTGAGCCCCCACGTCCCTTCATTGAACTAGACATACCCAATTCCTGTAACCGTTCTGCATATCTTTTAGCTTCCAGTCCCCTAATCCTCTTTGTTGCTCTTCTTTGCAAAGCCTGGGGGTGAAATTAAACGAGGAATCAGCCTAGAATCCCTACCTAACCACAAGTGAACCAAGTCCAACGTCTCTTGAGTTCTGTTGACCTTAAACTAACTCTAACCATCTAACACAGTTAGTTGAGAACATTGTGGTGCATAGGCATGAGTAGCAATAAATCAGTTTAACTGGATCTTTACCTCCTTTTGCTCCTGACAAAAATAACCACAGGAATCAGGCTAGAGCGATTAAGCATGCAACCCTGGGAAGACCAATTTACCCCGACTTCTGTTATAGTACTGTACTTAATTTTTTTTTTTAAGTATCTGAGCAAACAAAATGTTTATTTCCTCCTTAAAAAGAAGACAACATCAGGTGTTTACCTATTAGGAAGCCAACATTTTAGAAACAGCAGTGGAGATAAAATCTTTTTGTAAATTGAAAACATTACTTTGCTTGTCTATTTATTCTGGGAAATGCTTCTGTTTTAGTTGGATCTCATCTCTTATGCATTTCATATTTTTGCAATGAAGTGTACAAGCAGTCCCTGGCTTTCAACCATTTGTTTACTGACTATTCAAAGCTACAACGGCTCTGAAAAAAACAACAACATTGACTTATGACCATTTTTTCCACACTTAAGGCCATTGCAGCATCCCTACGTGACAGGATCAAAATTCAGATGCTTGGCAACTGGCTCATATTTATGACAATTAACAGTGTCCCGGGATCGTATGATCAACTTTTTGTGACCTTCTGACTAGCAAAGTCAGATTCACTTGATAACTCTGTTAATAACTTAAGAACTGCAGAGATCATAGAGCTCACTTAACAATGCTCTCTCTTAACAACAGATATTTTGGGTCCAATTGCGGCCGTAAGTCAAGGGCTACCTTCACAATTCTCCTCGATGTGATCGTAATAAAGTAACACAACAAACGAACAGTTATCTTACGTACCCTGATCATCAATACAGCTTTCCTGATGTCTCGAACACCATCATAAACCAAGCGAGAGGCGTCAATGAACTCGTTCTCTTCAAACGGTTGTGGGACGTTTGCACTCAGGGCCTCGATGGCGACTTCCACTTGTTCAGCAAAACGCGGCATCACTAAATGAAACCAAAGGAAAGGCAGTGAGAATGTAGATTTCCTCGTGTAACATTAGTGCTTCTCCACGTCTGGAAGATGATGGTGCTGCAGCCAGAATTTAACAGATAACGTGAGTACAGTAAATTGTGCAAAGTTATGAGGCTTAAGGAAGAGTTTCATGGAGAACGCTTTTCAGCTACAAAGGTCTGCTCCTTCATTGTAGATCTCTCCTTACTCCAGAGCAGGCCATGCAGGGAAGAACTGGAGAGATTTGCAAGATCCGGTGGTTTCTAGCAATCCACCAAGGGAGCAGATTGCTACCAAATCTCTGAGCAACCCACTCAATACCATGGGTCCTTGGTGCTCCCTAAGCTTGGCGGTTTTCTTGCAGATGTTCCATGATCCAACTAGGTAACATAATCAGTTTAGAGGGCAACAAAGTCTACTCTCTGAAGCCCATTCCCTTCTAGAACTGACGTTACCTAGTTGGGTAATGTAATGTCTGCCAAAAAACAAAAAACATCAAGCTCAGAAAACACCATGGATCTCACAGTTCAACCCTGAGCTACAAATATTCTATCAGTTCAATACTGGGTGTTTCTCTCAGGATGGGGACTATCATTTGTATGGATAGTAGTTGTTTGGAGATCTTGGAATGCAGAAGAATGTCTTCCTCTGAGCTTGCTTGCTTTCTTGCAAATGTTTTGTTACCCTAACTACAGTACGTAACACCATCCCTGTTACCTAGTTAGGGTAATGAAACACACTAGCACTAATGATGTTACCTAGTTAGGTTAATGAAACATCGGCAAGACAACAAGCAAACTCAGAGAGCACCAAGGACCCCTCATGTCAACCCTGAGCTACAAATATTCTCCTTGAACTTGGCATGACTTTAGTTGAACAAACTCAAAAGGGTGTTGAGGACTGAGTTCACAGGTGGGCTTCATATACTGTAGCAACTGGTTCGCCCAGCACCAGAAATGTGATGCATGCTTGTGGTGTCACAAAACACGGCAATTCCATCCACGTATGCATACAATGTCAAACAACACAGCAATTCGCTCTCGCGCACCGTCCACCGATGTATGTGGCATCAAAAACACAGCAATATAGGACGGGATTGTGCCCGGGCGGGTGGCCGGACTCACCTACAGGTCGCCACTACCGGTTGAATACTACCTCCGACTGAGTTACTGTAACCGGAATGAATCTTGATGTTTTCATTTCAAGCTTTCCATATCCATTCCTAAAATCTAGCCTTAGCATTAATATGGGCACATATCAGAGGTGGGTTTCAGCAGGTTCTGACCAGTTCTGGAGAACCGGTAGCGGAAATTTTGAGTAGTTCGGAGAACCGGTAAATACCACCTCTGACTGGCCCCGCCCCCATCTATTCTCTGTCTCCCAAGTCACAGCTGATCGGGAGGAAATGGGGATTTTGCAGTAACCTTCCTCTGGATTGGGGAGGGAATGGAGATTTTACAGTACCCTTCCCCTGCCATGCCCACCAAGCCACACCCACCAAGCCATGCCATGCCCACCAAGCCACACCCACAGAACCGGTAGTAAAAATGTTTGAAACCAACCACTGGCACGTATCTACTCTGAAACCTTAAAGATATTCTTCAAGGGGATATTAAGTTAAATTCGGTTTCCTTATAAGATTGATGGAAGAAAGAATTTCGGTCTCTGAAAATTGTAAGAGAAGCCAATTTGAGTGTGCCCTGGTGTTTAAATAATCTATTTGCTTTCATAGTTTTAAGATATTTTGAGTCAGTTCTTGACTCACCAAAGATATGATTTTTTTTTAAAAAAAAACATGTGCTTCTGGAAGAAAAAAAGCATGTGTAGAAATGTGCACTTAAAATGTACTGATGCAAAATTTCCTACTGAAGTTCTCTTTAATCTGAGGATCAGGAAGAAATAGGAATGGAAAGGGTTAAGGTCAAATAGAAGCAGTAACATCACGAACCGCACAAAATCATTGATGCGCTCATCCTTACATTACGGGATATCTGCCATATCACGGTTATCCATGGCTAGAGTCAGGTGCAAAGCAAGGATTTTAAAGCTTGTTTAAAAAGAAAAAGAAAAAAAAAACAAATTCAACTCACTACCTAAATTAGATTTCACCAACAGCTTCTACTTTCCAATGGTACTGAAATAAAGATTATCAGGAATGGCCGGTGAAGATGATGGAATTTGCAGAAGTGGCTAAATTAACTTATTTGATTAGAGGGAAAAAAAAATACCTAATATATTTAGCACTGATTGGGAACCCCTTGTAGACTGTTTGCATGAAGCAGGAAAAAAATGTAGTCATGATTTGTGGTTTTGATGATTTAAAAAAAAATGGATAATAGGAAAAAGTAAGCTATTTTGTCATAAAAGAATAAGGATTATAAAGTACAATAAGCACAATTCTTTACCGCAGAAAAAAAAATCAGAAGCTGCTTTTTTCTATTTTTTGTAAATATTTCTAACACTATTTTATTTTCTCTTTCTTCCTTTGCCTCTTTTATTCTTTACTAGTTTGTGTTCGTTCTTACTTTCTTGATAAAACTTTTAATAATGCAAGCTCAGAGACACATAAAGAACTAAAAATTATCTTGCGACAGGTTTAAGAAGACGTAGATTTCAGTTCCCAGAATCCCCCATCCAGTGTGATAGATTTATATGTTCTCCTGCCTCAATTTTTGTTATTTAAATTTAGTAGCTGGAAAAGTAGGGTTGTACGATGAGCCAGAACACACAGGTTATCGTTGATTGATTGGAAAGGGCTGGCTCCTGCGTGAGGCAATCTGCACTGTGATTGGTTGCTGTCGGTGTGGAGAGGGAGTAACCCTTTTTTCCCGCCTTTTTCTTCTGTGGGCCTCTGTATGCAGTTCGATTTGTCTCATGATGTTACCGAGGTGTCCTGAATGCTTTGAGATACATGTATATATATATTATTTTATTTTATTTTATTTTATTTTATTTTATTTTATTATTTATTTTTTTATTTTTTTATTTTATTTTATTTTATTTTATTTTATTTTATTTTATTTTATTATTTTATTTTATTTTATTTTATTTTATTTTATTTTATTTTATTTTATTTTATTTTATTATTTTATTTTATTTTATTTTATTTATTTTATTTTATTTTATTTTATTTTATTTTATTTTATTATTTTATTAAATTTATATACCGCCCTACTCCCGAAGGACTCAGGGCAGTGAACAATGAGATGAAGTGCATATAATACAATGTTAAAAAACATTTAGAATATAATAAATATTTTGGCCCAATAATTTAAAACACCCAATTTAGGATAGATTTGAAACAGTTTAAAAAGGGAAGATTAGGCCAGGCCCGCCTGTTTAAATAAGAATGTTTTAAGGGCACGGCGGAAAGTGCGCAGATCCAGGATCCTCCGTAGTTCCAGTGGGAGCTCGTTCCAGATGGTAGGTGCCCCCACAGAGAAGGCTCTCCCCCTGGGGACCGCCAGTCGACATTGTTTGACTGACGGCACCCCGAGAAGCCCCTCTCTATGGGAGTGTACTGGTCCCATATATAATATATATAATATAAATTATTATACATATACATACACACACATATCAGAGGTGGGTTTCAGCAGCTTCTGACCAGTTCCAGAGAACCGATAGCGGAAATTTTGAGTAGTTCGGAGAACCGGTAGTAAAAATTCTGATTGGCCCTGCCCCCATCTATTCTCTGCCTCCCAAGTCCCAGCTGATCGGGAGGAAATGGGGATTTTGCAGTAACCTTCCCCTGGAGTGGGGTGGGAATGGAGATTTTACAGTATCTTTCCGCTGCCACGCCCACCAAGCCACGCCCACAGAACCGGTAATAAAAAAATTTGAAACCCACCACTGACACACACACACACACACACATATATATAATGCTTATATATTCCTCTGCCTCTGTTTTTATTAAGATATTTAAATTTAGTAGCTGGAATGGGGGAGTATGCACTGTGATTGGTTGCTGTGGATGTGGAAGGGGGAGTATCCCTTTTTCCCTGCCTTTTTCAACTCTGGGCTCTATATGCTGTTTTATTTACCTCATGATATTACTGATGTGCCCTGTGTGCTTTGTGATTTACCTCATGATTTACCTCATGCTTGACTATCTTGTCTAGTTCCTGACAATTTTTCTTTGCAGTAACTGTGTAACGTAGGCCAAAACAAGAGAGAGGAATTGGCCCACAATCATCTTGGAAGCTTCTGTGGTCGAGGATGGATTCCTCTCTCCACAAGCCATGATATTGCTGGCTATAAATGATTTAAGAGGTTTTTTTTTTCCCCTTCCAGTGCTAAAATCTGACATCCTAGTTGCCTTCAAGTTCACCGAAAAGCTACTGGTCCCTCAATTCCAGTTGAGTGTAGAATATGAAAGATGCTAATGGCTTTATGTGAGCAATTTGCAGTATTAATGGCCGAGCCACACATTCATACTTTATGAATCCATGCATAACTGGCACATTCAATATTTATTTCTGCAATACATATATATATATACTATATATAGGCCTCGGGATGACTTTTGTAGCCAGCAAAGGCCAGGAGGAAAAAAGTCGCAGAGGGCTATTTTGCTGATTTGTATGGCAAACAATTCTTTTGAAATGGAAAATGGGTACACAACTGGGTTAGAACAGCGTAAATTCTGAGTCTTCGCTTGCCTGCGTGTGTCTTATCTTGCAATGTCAGCATGGCTGGGCTCCTGACATGCATTCTTTTTTCCCTTTAAATTGTAGCACAGGAGGCACAAGATTGAATGGCGTATCCTCTCCCTGTCTCTGAGCAAAACCCTGCTTTTCTGGTGATCCTCTATATGCAATTATAGGGCTTGGAAACATGGCCTTAGTCATTGCCTTAATCCAAATCTGAGTTATTTAAGAAATGACACAGGATGCACTGAGATCACTGGAACTGCCAATTGGAAGGGACTTTGGAGGTCTTCTACTCCAACCCCTTACTCAAGCAAGAGACCCTATACCCGTGATGTATAGGTGGCACACAGGGCCCTCTCTGTGGGCATGCCAGCCGTCGCCCCAGTCCAGCTCTACTGTGCATGTGCGTACACCCCCCGACAGCCAGCTGTGCAAGGGGGTGCAGGTTGGTGCAAGAGGCTTTCCAGGCCCAAAACAGGGCCCGGGGGTGCCTTGTGTGGCAACCCCACACCCCGTTTTGGCTTCCATGTTGGTGAAGGGGGCTTTCCAGGCCTAAAACGGGGGGCGGGGGGCCTCACATGGTGCCCCCATGCCCCATTTTGGCTTCCAGGTTGGTGAAGGAGGCTTTCCAGGCCCAAAACGGGAGGCGGGAGGCACACGAGTAAGCCTTCTGCACCAACCTGGAAGCCAAAATGGGGTATGGGGGGCACATGCACAGGGGAGGGTGGGGTGCATTCCTGGGGTATATGCGCATGCCCGGGGATGGAGTGCAGGGGCAGAGCGCATGCATGGGTGGGCACTCACATTGCATTTTGGGGGTTCAGGCACACATTCATGCATTTGCACGCATGCACATGGGCTTTGGGCACTTGGAACCAAAAAGATTAACCATCACTGCCCTATATCATTCGGGACAAATGGCTGTCCACTCTCTTCTTAAAAACCTCCAGTGTTGCCTAGACAATGAGTTGCTCTGCATGTTGGAAAAGACCAGAACAGAACAGAATGACAGAGTTGGAAAGGAATTCGGAGATCTTCTAATCCAACCCCCCTCCACCCCTACTCAAGAAAGAGACCCTGTACCGTTTCAGACAAACGGTTGTTCAATAACTTCTTAAAAACTTCCAGTGTTGGGACAGCCACAATTTCTGGAGGCAAATCGTTCCATTGATTAATTGTTCTCACTTTCAGGAAATATCTCCTTAGCTGGTTTTCTCTCCTTGATTAGCTTCCAGCTATTGCTTCTTGTCCTGCCTTCGGGTGCTTTGACGAATATAGGTTGACTCATTGTGGTAGCCCCTTAGATATTGGTCTAAAGGGCTGCCACAATTGGGGTTATTGCTGCCACAACTAAGGGCTATTGCTATCATGTCATCCCTAGTCCTTCTTTTCAGTAAACTAGACATACTCAATTCCTATTCGTTATATCTTAGACTTCAATTCCCTAATCCTCTTGGTTGCTCTTCTCTACACTCTTTCTAGAGTCTGAATGTCTTATTTATACAGTGGCGACCAAAACTGGATGCAGTATTCCATGTGTGGTCTTACCAAGGCATTATTTATTTATTTATTATATTTCTATACCGCCTTTCTCCCGCAGGACTCAAGGTGGTGTACAGTCAAGAAAAAATAAAAGATACATAAACATCATAAAATTGATAATTAAAATTATAGCATAGTTTAGCCCAAATAAATAAAACCTGGAATTATATAATATTTTAATCAGCGATTATAATCAATTATAAAGTGATACTAACACTTCAAGTAATGGTGATTGTAAAGGAGGCGAAACATTGGTGTTCGTAGTAAAGTCGAGTCTTCTTGGTGTTAATTCTTGGTGATTTCTGGAGCACCCTTGTGAGGTTTTCTTGGCAGTGAGATGGGAATGATGGCTGAAGGGGATGGTAGACCATTAGGGAAATAGGCATTTGGCTTAAAAGCCATCCTATGCTTTGCCAAGGATCAATTAAGCTCACCGGAAGGGCGGGAGGGAGAAACAACTTTCAACTATTAGTGAAGGTTTCATTTCTGTACTATTACTAGCAGGGGATAATCATCTGATTGATGTGGCTATATTCTTGTCTGCAATAAAGATTCTTATCTAGCTGAGCTATGGTGATGACTCTACCGGCCAAATCAAACAAAGCAGCAGTTGTTGTCTTAGTGCTGAGAGATTTGTGATTGCTGTCGAGTCTTCCCAGGGAAGCTTGGTTGGGGGGGGGGGGGGGGGAAAGGCTTGCTCTAATACTAATTCCCAGTTCAGCCTTCAGTTTCAGAATATGGAACCCAGAAACAGGAAGACAAACAATATGGGATTTATTTTATCAATGGCTAGATAATAAAGCATGGAAATGAAATATGAAACTTGAAATAAATGTAATAATAAAATATATGAAGCTTTTTTTACGGGAGATAAACCATT
This sequence comes from Coluber constrictor foxii, assembly GCA_038048745.1. Lineage (NCBI taxonomy): Eukaryota > Metazoa > Chordata > Lepidosauria > Squamata > Colubridae > Coluber > Coluber constrictor. The sequence goes on along the minus strand of CM075965.1, from coordinate 304,484 downwards.
GTTAAATAATTGGTAAGTGAGAACAATAATATAAAGGGATATCATAAATTGTCAAATAAGAGAATTTTGGATATGGGATTAAGCACAAAAGATTTGTAACTGATCAACACCCTTTCTGTAATTGTAATGGATGATGGTTGTTTTATGTTTTGTTTAAAAATAAAATAATAATAATAATAAAAAGAATTTGGAACCAGGAAATACGGGTCCTCAATTTATGACCACAATGGAGCCCAAAGTGAGACATTCGTTAAGTGAATTCAGCCCCCTTTTTATGACCTCTCTTGCCACAATTGTTAAGTTGAATCACTTCAGTTGTTAAATTAGGAACATAGTTGTTAATCGAATTTGGCTTCCACATTGATTTTGCTTGTTAGAAAGTCGCAAAAGGAGATCACATGACCCCGGGACATTGCAAGCGTCATAAATAGGAGCCCGTTGGCAAGCATAATGAATTTTGACCATGGGGATGCTGCGATGGTTGTTAAGTGTGAAACATGGTCATAAGTGACTTTTTTTCAATGCCATTATAACTTTGAACCAGGGGTGAAATTCTCCCGGTTCGGACCGGTTCGGGTGATCCGGTAGCGATCGTGGTGGGTGGTTCGGCGATCCTGTAGCAATGGCAGAGTGACGCTCCGCCCACCCACATGGGTGTCGTTACTTCCTGGCTTTAACCTGGCTTTAACCAGGAAGTAATATGTTTTTTACCTTCTGTGCGTGCATGTGATGTAAGGGTAAGGGAAGTAAGTAGATTTCACCCCTGCTTTGAACAATCACTAAACTAACAGTTCTAAGTTGAGGACTACTTGTAGTCTGGAGGTCATTTATCCAAATTTTACTGGGGGATGAACCTGCTTAGTATTTCAAGGTCAGTTAAGTTTGGCTCGTTACTTTTTTGTTTTTTTAAAAAAATTTGATTTATATGCCGCCCTTCTCCGGAGACTCAGGGCGGCTTACAATGCGTTAAGCAACAGCCTTCATACTTTTGTATATTTTATACAAAGTCAGCTTATTGCCCCCACAAACTGGGTCCTCAATTGACCTACCTTAGAAAGGATGGACGGCTGAGTCAACCTTGAGCCTGGTGAGATTCGAACGTACAGTCATTGCAGACAGCTGGTGTTAATCACAATGCTTTAGTCTGCTGAGCCACCAGGCCGTTACTGATGTTATTGAAGACTAACGAGAGTAACTAGTGAAGGTCACCTAACTAGGAAGCTGCCTCTATGAAATTTCGGGTTTTGCATTTTGTTTCAATTCGCTTGTTTGTTTGTTTTTCCCATTTTTCCAATTATTCCAAAACAAAGAAGAAATCAATAGAAGAGAGCATTAGTAGCTCAGGATTGAACAAAGTAACAGAGTTGGAAGGGATCTTGGAGATCTTCTAGTCCAGCCCCCTGCTCAAGCAGGAAACTCTATACCATTTTATACAAATGATTGTCCAATCTTTTCTTTAAAAACTTAGTGTTGAAGAACCCACAACTTCTGAACTGTGGGATTCTTAGCGCTCTCTGAACTTGGTTTTATTTTGCAGACGTTTAATCACCAGAATAGGAAACAACATCAGTGCCAGAAGGGAGTGGGGTTGATTCACTATTTATATACAGGAGATTTACCCTGTAGGTGTTGGCAGGAGTGTGCTTCATGGTTCTTTGATTAGCCTGTTTACTGTTTGGTTGTCTAGTATAGTAATCTTGGTGTTACTGTCTGATTGCTGGCCAGGAGGTGTTTTAGCTTTTTAACTGTTTCTTTTAAATGGTATGTAGATGTTCTTTATCTCTGTGTGCCTACTGATGGCTGATTTGCTGAGTGCAAGGCTTCCAGGAATTTTCTTAACAATATTTGACTTGGCTTGGTCTAGGACTGTGATGGCAAACCTATGGCACATGTGCCACAGGTGGCATGCATAGCCATATCGTTGGGTACGCGAGCTCAGCTCTGGCATGCATGCGTGCGCCGGGCAGCTTGAGGGCCTCAGGGTGGGGGTGGGGAAGGCCCGTTTTTCTCTCTCAACTGGCTCCAGAGTCTTTCTAGGAGTCTGGGGAGGGCAAAAACAGCCTTCCCCACCCCCACCCGCCAGAGGCCAGAAATGGCCCATTTGCCAACTTCCAGTGGGACCGGAAGGCCCATTTTTTGCTGTCCCCAGCCTCCAGAGCCTCTCTAGGAATCTGGGGAGGGTGAAAACTGCCTTCCTCATCCCTTCGGAGGTCCTCCATAGCCTGTTTTTCCACTTCCAGTCCCACCAAACCCCCCCCCCCTTTCCTGGCATGCAATGGCAAAAAGGTTAACCCACCACTGGTCTAGGGTATTCATAGTTTCTCAGTTACTTACTCCCTTCTAACAATGATGATATTATGTAGTTGGTTTAATGAAATGAAATGCAAGAAAACCATGAAGCTCAGAGAGCACCAAGGATCCCGCCTCCTCCACTTCTTCCAATCCACAACCCCTCTCTCTTCTAGCACTGATGCTATTCCCTAGTTCGGGAATAAAATATCTGTAGGAAAACCCCCAAGCTGAGAGAGCACCAACAATCCCACAAAGAGGAAGGGAGTCCAATCACAAGGACCCTCTAAAGCGTAATAGGAAAGATGGCATTCGGGCCAAATAAAATTTCATTTGCAAGATATTTGGATGGCCACAAGTAGATTATTTCCAGCATTTTCATGTATCTTTCTCCACTTTTTTTTTTTGGTTCAAGTTCATTGTTTTGGGTTTTCTCACTTCCCTCTGCAGCATAAATCACACAGGATACATTAACAGCAAACCTCCCTGTACAATTTTGAGAGTTGTGTTGTCAGAAAGACTTATAGATCTGGTTGGCGGTTAAGCAATCTGAACGGGTAACCTTTTCTACCCTGCTTTATTTTTTTTTTTTTAAATATTCTATTTATTATCAAACTTCTATGCCTTGAAAGGGACCGAAAAGGCTAAAACATACGAGGAACGGTTGCGAGAATAGGGAGTCAAGCTATTCTTCAAAGCCCCTGAGGGCAGGACAAGAAGCAATGGATGGAAACTAATCGAGAGAAGCAAACCTGGAATTAAGGAGAAATTTCCAGATAGAATAATAAACAAATGGAACGACTTTCCTCCATAAATTGTGGGTACTCCATCACTGGAGGTTTTTAAGAAAAGATTGTCTGAAATGGTAGAGGATTTCCTTCTTTAGCAGGGGGTTGGACTAGAAGACCTCCAGGGTCCCTTTCAATTCTGTTACTTATTGGTGGCTACGTAATCTTAGAAGAGCCCTGGTGGCTCAGCAGACTAAAGCATTGTTATTAACAGTTATTAACATCAGCTGCCTGCAATTACTGCAAGTTCAAATCTCACCAGGCTCAAGGTTGATTCAACCTTCCATCCTTTTTAAGGTAGGTAAAATGAGGAACCAGTTTGTGGGGGCAATAAACTGACTTTGTAAAATATACAAAAGTATGAAGGCCATTGCTTAACGCATTGTAAGCAGCCCTGAGTCTCTGAAGAAGGGTGGTATATAAATCAAATTTTTTTTAAAAAAAGAGGATGCTCCTGCTGTGTGGATTTACCTCAGGATAGGAGCCTGGATAGCTCAGCAGACTAAAAGCATTGTGATTAACTCCAGCTGTCTGCAATTACTGTAAGTTCGAATCTCACCAGGCTCAAGGTTGACTCAGCCTTCCATCGTTTCTAAGGTAGATAAACTGAGGACCCAGTTTGTGGGGGCAATAAGCTGACTTTGTATAAATATACAAAAGTATGAAGCTGTTGCTTAACGCATTGTAAGCCGCCCTGAGTCTCCGGAGAAGGGCGGCATATAAATCAAATTTAAAAATATATATATATCTGAATTTGTAATCTTTTCTACTCCATTTATTTTCTTAAAAAAAATATATGTTTATTGTCAAATTCTATGTTGCCCATCCCGTCTTATTGCCCTTTAAAACACACGTTTCAAAATTCACATTATCTTAATTTGATCAGAGTGTGGTGCTAACATGCTTAAAGCCTGATGACAAATATTCAGTTGGAAAGGAAAGAGGGAAAGAAATATATATTTTTAATGGGGATTTCTTTTCCCTATATCTTGCAAAAATGGGGGAGGGGGGTGGAGGGGGAGAGAAATCCCTTTTACTTTTAGCGGAAAGAAGCAAATGCTATTAGGCCTCCTTTCCATTAACATTTCTAAACTTTATGCATATTTTGAGAGATTCAATGTGCTCGGCAAGTTTGGCAGGAGAAATCTGATATTAAATGGCACGCTCCGAGCATGATTCATCAAAATGAAACCTGTTAACAGAAATGAATCCAAAATAAAATCAGTTATGCCAGACATGTTCTCTCTGCTGACACACTCTGTCGTACCTTGATGGGTACATCGTTCAAAGAGTTACTTGCATATTCAACTGTGCAACTCGTAGGCCAAAACTGATTTTTTTCTGGGGGCGGGGGGAAGGGGGGAGAAATATATGCAAATGTGCAGCTGGCCTGGTTTAAATCACGGGTGAGGAATGATGGTCTTTTGAAGGCTTGTGGACTTCAACTCCCAGAATTCTGAGAATTGAAGTCCACAAGGCAGTGGCGGTACTTAGCCGGTTCTATCCGGTTCGGGCAAACTGATAGCGGCAGCTGTGGGAGGCTCCGCCCACCCGCCTGGACGTCATCATGTCCCGTTTTTGATGCTCTGCGCATGCGTGGAAGGCGTGCGCTGACATTTGTGAACCGGTAGCGAAGGTAAGTGAATAACACCTCTGCCACAAGGTATAAAGAGGCCATTCTTCCCAGTGGTGGGTTTCATTTTTTTTTACTACAGGTTCTGTGGGTGTGGCTTGGTAGGCGTGGCATAGCTAGACGGCCGTGACTTAGTGGGTATAGCAGGGGAAGGATACTGTAAAAATCTCCATTCCCTCCCCGCTCCAGGGGAAGGATACTATAAAATCTCCATTCCCTCCCGAATCCAGGGGAAGGATACTATAAAATCTCCATTCCCTCCCCACTCCAGGGCAAGGTTACTGCAAAATCCCCATTTCTTCCCAATCAGCTGAGACTCGGGAGGCAGAGAATAGATGGGGGTGAGGCAATCAGAGGTGGTATTTACCGGTTTGCCGAACTACTCAAATTTTCCGCTGCCAGTTCTCCAGAACTGGTCAGAACCTGCTGAAACCCACCTCTGATCTCTTCCCCAGGTCTGGTTTAACTGGTTGCTTTTTATGACCAAGCAGAGTAATCCATAAAGTAGATTATTAAAGAAATACAGGAAGTCCTCAACTCACAATAGTTCATTCAGTGACAATTCAAATTTACGACGACGCTGTGAAATATTTGACTACGGAAAGTTTTTCACACTTATGGCCATTGCAACACTCCCATGGTCACATGATCAAAATTCATAGCCTTGGCTACTGGCTCGTATTTATGACAGTTGTAGCGTCCCCGGGGGTCATATGAGCCGAGTCAATGGGGAAGCCAGATTCTCTATACTAGGGGTCTCCAACCTTGGCAACTTTAAGACTTGGTGGACTTCAACTCCCAGAATTCCTCAGCCAGCCAGCCCGCCCTCCCGCAACACCGTGTTATTTTCTGGCGGAGTTGGAATGAGATCTGGTTCAGTGTCATTAGATGGTGGAAAGAACCCATCTTCTCCATTTTAGAGCAGGGGTCTCCAACCTTGGCCACTTTAAGACTTATGGACTTCAACGTCCAGAGTTCCTCAGCCAGCCCACCTGCCCGCCCATAACACGGTGTTATTTTCTGGCGGAGTTGGAATGAGATCTGGTTCAGTGTCATTAGATGGCGGAAAGAACCCATCTTCTCCATTTTAGAGCAGGGGTCTCCAACCTTGGCCACTTTAAGACTTATGGACTTCAACGCCCAGAATTCCTCAGCCAGGCTGAGGAATTCTGGGTGTTGAAGTCCATAAGTCTTAAAGTGGCCAAGGTTGGAGACTCCTGCTTTTATACAACTGTGTTGCTAACTTAACAACTGCAGTGATTAACAGTGGTGGCAAGAAAAGTCATAAAATGGGGCAAAACTGTCAACAAATGTCTCGCTTAGCAATGGAAATTGTGGTTGGCCATAAATTGAGGACTACCTAAAGGAGTCTCCCATCCGAAGGTGTAATTTAGCATTTTTGAAGCAATCAAACAGATCAATCTACATGGGAAGAGTTACTTCAGTGTTCCGGTTGGGCCTCTTTTTAGTTGGCAAGAATGTGCTTCTCAGGACAAGAAACTTTACGGGAATAGATTTATGGAAGCAAAGCTACACTGAAACAAGAATTTCAGTGACTGCTGCGTATCAAATGCGAACTCTATTTATGCTGCAACCGCTCTTTAATTGTCTTGCATCTTTTTCCTCTGCCCATATTCTCAAAAGGGCTAGAAAAGTAATTCTTTGGGGCAAAAAAAAATAAATACTTTTTTTTTTAATTCAGCAACTCAATTGAAACAGTAGGAAAAAGGAACAGACAAAATTGTTTGCCTGATGAGAAGGGGGGGGAAAATGTGAGCCACATATTCTAAAACCACATGGACTGCTCCTTATTTCAGCATGATAATTTCTCTCTAGTTAAAATCAGCAGGGAAGCTAAGAGAGAAAGAGGGGGGGGGGAGGAGGAAGAGAGAAAGAGAGAGAGAGAGAGATAAAGAGGAGGGGAATGGAGGGAAAGAGAAAGAGGCAGAAAAAGGAGGAGTGAGGAAGAGAGAAAGAAAGAGAAGGAGAGAAAGAAGGCACAGGAGGGAGAGAGAAAGAAAGAGAGAAAGAGGGAGGGAAAGAGAAAAAGGCTGGGAGAGAAAGAAAGTGAGAGGGGGAGAGAGAAAGAGGGAGGAAGGAAAAGAAAGGAAAAAGAGAGAAATGGAGGGAGGGAGAGAAAGAAAGAAAGAGAAAAAGAGTGAGGAGAGAGAAATAGAAAGAGGGGGGAGGGAGAAAGAGAGGGAGGGAAAGACAAAGAGGGAGGAAAATGGAGGGAGAGAGAAAGAGAGGAAATTTGAAAGACAGAGAAAGGAAAAGATAAGAATGGAGGGTGGGAGAGAAACAGAAACAGAGAGAGAGAGGGAGAAAGAGAAAGGGGGAGAGGGAGAAAAAGAGAGGTAACAAGAGAGAGGGAGAGGAAGAAGGAAGAGAGAAAGAGAGGGAAATAGAAAAAAATGGCAGGGGAGGGAGAGAGAAAGAAAGAAAGAAAAGGAGAGAAACAAAGTGAGGAAGGGAGAGAGAAATAGAAAGAGAGAGAGGGAGGGAAAGAAAGGGAGAAAAATGGAGGGAGAGAGAAAGAGGGGGAGGGAGAGAAAGTGAGAGAGGAAATTAGAAAGAGAAAGATGAGAAGGGTGGGTGGGAGAGAAATAGAGGGAGAGAGACAGGGAGAAAGGGAGAAAAAGAGAGGTAGAAAGAGAGAGAGAGAGAAATGGGAAGGGACGAGGGAGAGAGAGAGAGAGAAAAAAAGGAGAGAATACAGAGTAGACTTAAGACATTTAAAAAATCCACATCCTTTGCTATCATTTGCTCCCTCTGCTCATTCAGGATGGGAGTACAGCAACAGATGCAATCCCTGTTTCTCGAAATAACATCTGATGGACATGCAAACATGAGATAATGATTTAAAAAAAAAAGGGGGGGGGGGACAGGCCAACAACAGATAAAGAAGAGAAGCCAGACTTAATCTATTTTGTTGTCTGGAAATAGACCCAAATATCTTTACAGGATCTGCGGTTATTGGTTATCAGTTTTAAAATAAGCCTTTTTTTCCATCCTCCAGCTGGCATTTGTCAGAAGTTAAATTTCTTTTGTAAGGAGAAAAAGAAAAATAACGTTGGGCTCGTGGAAAGGTAGTTATGGCAGACAGAAACAAACTCAAGAAGTTTATTGGGGCCACAAGGTGAACTTTCCCTCCCCGTATCTTCATTTCTGAAATTATTATGGGAGGAAGAATGAAAGAAAATGACACTTTATTTAGCTTGCAGTGTTTGTCGGAGGCCCTTGCTATGAGGACTGTAAATTTCATGTCAGAAGATTCTGAATATTTCATGGAAGTTTTATTATATCTAACTCCGATATAAAAAGCTTCATGCTGCATAATTTCTATCTCGTTGGATCCGGCTGTTCCAGACATAATTAAAAGACAGCAAGCTTTGCAGGGAATTAATAAAGGTATATAAGTTGACACAGGCAATTAAACAAGTTGACACAGGCTATTAAACAAGCATATCTTTCATATTCACAGATAGAGAGATAAAAAAATAACCCAAAAAACCCACTGTAAACCTGGCCCGTTAGCACACTGGTTTTTAATCTCTATAAAGATTAGCACATTCAGATTATTATCCCAAAGGTGCTTTTTCAAAAGGTTAACCGGGCCTTTGTTTTCCTTGAAGACGTTTTGCTTCTCATCCAAGAAGCTTCTTCAGTTCTGACTAAATGGTGGAGAATGACGAGGTTACTATTCCGAGCAAAAGCGACTCAGTAACCTACAGTCCACGAACTCAGCTCTTCGTTACTAGGTAATTTTGGTGAATTAATTTACTGAGCAAGCCACAGAGACTTCAAACCGCCACTTCCAATTCTAGGATTCTGTCCAGAAATCGAAGGCCAACCACCTTGTTTCCCCGAAAATAAGACCTCCCCTGATAATAAGCCCAATCGGGCTTTTGAGCGCATACGCTAAAATAAGCCTCCCCCCAAAAAACATTTAAACGCAGAGCTGGAAATCATGTAAGATGGCAAGAGGAGCTCTATAGACATCCCCGAAAATAAGGCCAAGCACTTATTTCGGGATCCAAAAAAATATAAGACAGGATCTTATTTTCGGGGAAACACGGTAGAAATTTGAGTAGCAACAGAAGCTGTTAAATCCTGCAAGTTCTTTTCATTATGTACTGCCTAAAGTAGCATTTTATATTGTTGATCCTGAAACTATTTGCAGTGAATTTCATTTGTATCATCCACAGATTTCTGGCGGGGAAAAAAAAAATGTAAACATGTATTTAAATCCTATATAGACAATTTAGTAGAAGTGGCCCATATTGTCGATTTTGGCAAAAGCTGTCTCCACAAATTGGACCTGTTAAGGAAGGATACATCTGTGCTGTTTTCTGTAAGTTTTAAAATCTTTTAAATCCCGTATCCCTTATTCCTTTCATCTCCTTTTGGCATCGGTTGTTAAATATTTTAATACAAATCTGAACAAATGCCTGCAGTTTTCTGTAATACGGTTCCTATGTACACATTTTTTTTTCTAACGTATTCATGTTTGCATCAGTTTTCTCCAATGTAAGCATTTCAAGCGAAGTTCAGAACTATATGTCATTTTCCTGTGCACATATATGCATTTCTGAATCAGATAACTGCCTCATCAGAAAAGAGGCGGGGGGGAGGGGGGAAGCAAACTAACTAAAACACAAATGCAAATTAAATCAGATTCAGATATACTTATTCAATCCCTAGCTCAAAGTAATAATCTTAACGTCTATGGAGACTCTCAGTCATCCAGGTTGTCCCAAAGGTGCTTTTTCAAGAGGCAACTGGACTTCGTTTTTCTTGAAGTTGTTTCACTTCTCATCCAAGAAGCTTCCTCAGTTCTGACTGAATGGTGGAAGGATTTATATTCCTTGCAGTCATCTGGCAAAGGAGCCGTGGTGGCTCAGTGGTTAGAATGCAGTATTGCAGGCTAATTCAGCTCACCGCCAGGAATTCGATCCTGACCAGCTCAAGGTTGTCTCAACCTTCCATCCTTCTGAGGTTAGTAAAATGAGGACCCAGATTGTTGGGGGCAATAGGCTGACTCTGTAAATCGCTTAGAGTGGGCTGGGAAGCACTATAAAATGATATATAAGTCTAAGTGCTATTGCTATTTATCCTGGCCCACAAACTGAGCAATGTGATATATGCAGTACAATGCAGTGAGGTATGTACAGATCTGCATATTGGAGAAACAAAACAACCACTTCGCAAATGCATGGCACAACACAGGAGAACAAAGCCATCAGGACAACATTCAGCAGTCCATCTGCATTTGAAAGACAAAGGCCACTATTTGAAGACAACAAAGTCCCCCGTTCTAGTTTGAAAGAGGGGTCAAAGAGGCCCTCTACGTTAAGATTGAACAGCCCTCTCTCAACAGAGGGGTGGGATATGACACCATCTATCTCCTGTTTACAACACAGCTCCTTTCAGCAGTTCAAAGAAGGGCTCCACACCCATTTGCACTATTTGGGAGACCCTGAGGACACAGATAAATCTCCCAAGGAGCCTCAACAACTCTCAGAAAGAGTGCTAACGACCAGAGGACTGCAAGGAATATAAATCCTTCCATTTCTAAGTCTGTGCGTTACTTTCAGATATATCGGAGACAGGCATGGAAAGTTTTATATCAAAATATATATTTATTCCCCATACTGTCTCCATCTACCCCTAAATATTAACAGGATCCAGTCGATAATTGAGGCCCAAGCTGAAACCAAGTTAATCAAGTAAAAATAGCAAACAGAAGAAAATCTTTTACTCAAACTTCCTCGAACCCTCAAATGAGTTACTTAATCCACAAACACTTGAAATAAACCAACTCCTTTCCACGCAGCTGTTTGGTATCTTTCTTGAGAAGCCCCAGCTCGGATTGCGACCCTCAAAATCCTTGCCCACAAGAAAGCAAAGGGCTCTGCGTTTATTTTATTTATTGGTTTGATTTGTATGCCGCCCTTCTCTGGAGACTCAGGGCGGCTTACAATGCGTTAAGCAATAGCCTTCATACTTTTGTATATACCTGCTTAATAGGGCTTTCACCCCCCACCCCCCAAGCGGTGTTCTTTTTTATACAAAGTCATTTCCCCCACAATCCGGGTCCTCATTTTACCTACCTCGGAAGCATGGAAGGCTGAGTTAACCTTGAGCCTGGTGAGATTTGAACTTGCAGTAATTGCAGGCAGCTGGTGCTAGTTAATAGCACTTTAGTCTGCTGTGCCACCAAGGCTCTGATGTTGGATTTAAGCAATTCAACATCATTGCAACCCAGTATTTAACCTAGTTGGTTCTAAAGCGGCGCAATGCCTTTGTGTGTGAGTGTCATTAATTAATTGCCCTCCATCAATTACTGCCATTCATTATGTCATCAGTCTATCTAGTTTTGCACCGAGGAAGTAGTAAATTCTTCTTGGTGGAGCTTACAAACAAAAGTTTGACAAGAAGAAGGGGAAAAGCTAGAAAGAAAGTAATAACATATTCTTTCTTGAAATCCAAGATAGTCTATTTTGGGATCATGCTATAATTAGCATGAACAACATTGGGCCAAATTTTTTTTTTTTAAAAAGAGATCTGCAGTGCTGCAGAGAGAAAGCTTCAGAAAGAAGACTGCACGTTCGAAAGAGAAATAAGTGTTTGAGATTTGCAAGTTTCTTTTTGCGGTCAGGAAATCATGGGGCGAAGCTTATTTATTTAAAGGCACCTGGATTTTCTGATTTCTCTTTAAGACATGTCGCTTCTCACCCGAGAAGCTTCTTCAGGTCAGACTTTTGCTGCCGTTGTTTACTTGCTAAGTCATTTCCGTCTCCGTTTGAGACAAGAGGCGGGATTCACATACTGTAGCAACTGGTTCGCCCAGCACCAGAAATGTGAACCCGCGCGCGCGGGGATGCTCGCTTCGCTCACGTGCTGTCTGTGCATGTGTGCGGTGTCACAAAACACAAAACACGGCAATTCGCTCGTGAGTGCCGTCCGCATGTGTGTGATGTCAAACAACACAGCAATTCACGCACACACACCATTCTCACATGCGTGCGGCGCAAAAACACAGCGATATAGGACGGGATTGCACCTGGGTGGGTCTACCTGCAGGTTGCTGCTAACAGTTCGTCCAAATCGGTCCGAACCGGCTGAATACCACCTCTGTTTGAGACCCCATGGACGACAGCACACCAAGGCCTCCCTTGTCCTCCACTCTCTCCCAGACTTTGTCCAAATTCATGTTCATTGCATCGACAGAGAAAATAATTAATCGGTGTGATGGCTTGTTTCCAGAAGTTATGGGGGCTCCAACACTGGAGGATTTTAAGAAGAAATTGGACATCCGTTTGTCTGAAATGGTTTAGGGGGGGTTGGACTGGAAGACCTCCGAGGTCCCTTCTAACTCTTATTATCCTGCAAAGTCTTATCACATCACTTTCAATTTCAATCCAATTATAAAAAAAAGCTTGAGGAAAATATCCACCGTTCTACCCAAGGCTACTTTTTTTTCACATGACAGCCATAACTGCAAGAGCGGGATTTCTGTAGGACCAACATCGGGGCTGTTTATCTCAGTGGCACGTGAGATCCACAGCATATCCTGAGATATCATGTCGAGGAACGAGCCTTGAATCAAAACCTCACACGGTTTCCGTCGAGCATCGGCGGCGTAAAGCCTGTGGCATCTTACGTCTTGATCCCTCCCTGAACCAATCTCCGAGCAATTTGTCAACAGGGCCACATCTAATCGGATTTTCCCTCCAAATCTATCTTGGCTAACAGCGGAGTCTGATAGGGAATCTCGCCGTAAGAATAAGTTTTTCTTCGTTCGTTTCTTCGCTTTCGTTCTTCAGCCTGCCTCCTCCAGATTAACTTCACAGCTTCAGAGTCTGCCAAAACTAAACTGATGAGACAGTCAGACTTCTGTCAGGAAGTCCTCGACATACAATCATAATGGAGCCTGACCATTAAGGCTGTATGTCATAATGGTCGTAAAAATTTTTTTGTGGCAGTCGTAAAGCGAACGCTGTGGTTGTTAAATGAACCAATGATTCACTACGGGCATGGTTTTTACCAAAAATTGGAATTAAGTGCCAGTTTTTGGCAAAACCGTCATAAAAGGTAGGCACCAAGATGAAAGCATACAGGCATCAGGCTAGAAAGCAGGGAACCATGAGTTCTAGTCCCACCTTAGCCATAAGACCTGCCTGGGTATCTTTGGGCCAATCACCAGGAGACGGTGAGTTCTAATCCTGCCCTTAGGCATGAAAGCCAGCTGGGTGACTCTGGGTCAATCACCAGGAGATTGTGAGTTCTAGTCCCACCTTAGTTACAAAGCAAACTGGGTGAATTTGGGCCAGTCCCTCTCAGCCCAACCTACTTCCCAGGGTTGTTGTTGTGTGAAAAAAAGCAGGAGGAAGGTGTGGGGGATATGTTCGCTGCCTTGAATTATATGCAAAAATAATAAAGACATAAATAAAATAAAATAATAAAATAGTACATCGACTGCAGTTCAGTCACCTAACTGCTGAGGAGGCCCGACCATCAGAATTTTAACTCCAGATCTCAAGTCCCCCTTTTTTAGATCAGTTATAACTTTGGGTTGGTCATAAATTGAGGATTACCTATATTTTAAAACCACATTCCCTTTCCTCCATTACTTTCTATACTTTTGTTTATTAGATCATTACAATTTAAGCAGTCGTACATATTATATTTTCTAGGATACTCAAAATCACTTGAAAAGTCCAGTTCAGAAGAGTAAAACAGTAGAATTAACATAAATTGGGCTGGTCCTTTATTATTTATTCAGGGGTGTCCAAACTTGGCAACTATATGACTTGTGAACTTCAATTCCCAGAATTCCTCAGCATGGCTGGCTGGGGAATTCTGGGAGTTGAAGTCCATAGGTCCTAAAGTTACCACGGTTAGATACCCTTGCATTAGATCATTCTACAATGTTTTGGTATTCATTGCATGGATCAATGTGTTGTTTAAACAACCCATCTTTAATGCATCTGTTTAATTAATTATGATATACAACGTCAGCTATTTTATCCATTTCCAGAATGTTTGAAGTTTAAGGACTTCCATTTGAAGACGGGGCCATTTCCTATTCATTTATTCTTTCAATTGGCAGTTAAAAATTTCCTTTTCAGAACAGGTTCCATGAAAACCCATTTGTGTTGGGCAACATATAGATCTATATAAGCCAGAAATAGATCTATATAAGTCTCTCACTAAACAGCACTAGGCCTGCTGGCTGCCAGAAGAAAAAAAACCCAGAATCTAGTGAATGTGACTTCACTGAGCTAGGGCTACAGAAAAATCTTGGTTACGTAGGAAAAACCTGGCTAAAAGAAAAACACACATAAAACCTACGAAAAGTAAGAAAATAGATATTGTACCTTTACAGGGAGGATACATGAGGTGTGGGTGTGGGTGTGGCTTACTGATGATGGCTAACGAGCCAGAGATAGGTCTACATAAGTCTCTCACTAGGCAGCACTAGGCCTGCTGGCTGCCAGAAGGAAAAAAAGCCCAGAATCTAGTGAATGTGACTTCACTGAGCTAGGGCTACAGAAAAATCTTGGTTACTCAGGAAAAACCTGGCTAAAAGAAAAACACACATAAAACCTATGAAAAGTAAGAAATGGAAGATACATGAGATGTGGGTGTGTCTTACTGTTGATGGCTAACGGCCAGAAATAGATCTATATAAGTCTCTCACTAGGCAGCACTAGGCCTCCTGGCTGCCAGAAGGAAAAAAAGCCCAGAATCTAGTGAATGTGACTTCACTGAGCTAGGACTACAGAAAAATCTTGGTTATGTAGGAAAAACCTGGCTAAAAGAAACACACACACACACGCACACACACAGACACCTTATAACTTTACACTTGTCTTTTATATTTCTGTTCTGTTTACTCTACAATATTTCTGGCTGTTACCAAAAGCATGTTTTGACCTTCTAAATGCCTGCTAAGTTATTCCTTTCTTAAAAAGCTCGGTGCTGTATTCAGTGGGAATTTTGTTGCTGAATTAAACCTTGTTTGACTTTGTGCTTCTCTAGGCTGTAATTGGGGACTGCCAAACAACGACACACAGCAATACAATGGCTCTTCAGAATTGTATGTTGGATAATTTAGCCAATTGCTAGGCTGGGTGCATTTTTAAGCTTGGAATTCGGGAAATTAATAAATCATACATTAGGTTAATGCACTGGTCCGTCCCGCAGGGTTCAGCTGCTTTCAAAATGGCTTGTAGTATCAAGAATCTATGAGATACACACACTTAGAACTGTATGGATGTGTTTTGCAAGTGATTCCAGATTTATCTGGTATTTCAATATACCGTTTCCCTGAAAATAAGACCCAACTGGAAAAAAGCTCCTAGCATGATTTTTCAGGATGCTCGGAATATAAACCCTACCCCAAAAATAAGGCCCAGTTAAGATTGTCAGCCAGATGGATGCATTTAGTACCATATTTCCTCAAAAATAAGACCTAACCAGAAAATAAACCCTAATGCCTCTTTTGGAGCAAAAATTAATATAAGACCCGGTCTTATTTTCAGGGAAACACGGTATCATTCACTAAAGTTGTCTTCTAAGTAGTTTCAAGCCTCCTGCAGTAGCAACCTCCTCCAGTGACCAAATGAGATGCTTTCATTTCATTAATTAATGTATTATTTGAACGTTGAGGCCACTTGAATCTACAGCAACTCTAGGCAGCTTGCAATTAAAAAAAAATTAAACATAAAACAAAGAATATCCAAAAAAAAAAGAAAAAAAAAGCACATAGCTGACCGGAAGACAGAACCAACAGAGAGACTCAATCATCATCCTAACATAAAGCCTTGAAAACTTTTAACCAGTTATTTTAATGATTTGCAGGAAAAACATCAGAGAGCAGGTTGGGTCCAGTCATTAGGGTGCCAAGTTAAAACCTGGGAGACTGTGGGTTCTAGTCCCACTCTAGACATGAAAGCCGGGTGGCTGATTTGGGGTTAATCATCAAGAGATAGTGAGTTCTAGTCCTGCCTTAGGCAAGAAAATCAACTCGGTGACTTTGGATCAGTTGCTCTGTCTCAGCTCAACTCACTTCATAGGGTTGTTGTGGGGAAAATAGGAGGAAGGAATATTATTTGTGTTTGCGCCTTGACTTTTATATATTTTTATATATATATATATATGTATGTATGTATGTATGTATGTATGTATGTATGTAGGTCTTTGGTTATTCGGGTCTTCTCCCGTGTAAAATTGGAAGTGTCTTGGCGATGTTTCGATGAAGTCTCATTCGTCATCTTCAGACTGGTGTTCTCAGCTTCGTGCTTCCAGGAGCAATGTGAGATCGCAGCTGTCTCTTCCTTTTAACTGCTAGTGGGGGTGTGAGCTGATTGGGTGGGAGCTTGACTGTGTTCTGATTGGGTGGAGGTGTGTTCTGATTGGTTAGGGGCTTGGCTATGCTCTGATTGGATGGGGGGTTGGTTGTGCTCTGATTGGCTGGGAGTGTGTTCTGTTTGGGTGGGGGCTTGGTTGTGCTGGGCTTAGTCTGAGTTGCAGGGGGATTTGAGCTGGTGAGCTGTGTTGTTGTTGTTTGACTTCGTGTTTGTGGCCGTGAGAGCTCTCCAAGGACCAGAAGCCAGACCACAGCTGCATCATTAGCCACTTTAAACCCCTCCAATCCATACATGAAGCAGACTGACACCCACCATGAAACCAAGCTACCGCCCAATCAGCTCACACCCCCATAGCAGTTAAAAGGAAGAGACAGCTGCGATCTCACATTGCTCCTGGAAGCACGAATCCTTCCTATCTATCTATCTATCTATCTATCTATCTATCTATCTATCTATCTATCTATCTATCATCTATCCACCTATCATCTGTCTGTCCATCCATCCATCCATCCATCCATCCATCCAACTAATCTATCCATCTACCATTTATCTACCCATCTACTATCTATCTATCTATCTATCTATCTATCTATCTATCTATCTATCTATCTATCTATCTATCCACCTATCATCTGTCTGTCCATCCATCCATCCATCCAACTAATCTATCCATCTACCATTTATCTACCCATCTACTATCTATCTATCTATCTATCTATCTATCTATCTATCTATCTATCTATCTATCTATCTATCTATTTATCATTGATCCATCGAGACAGACTAGTCACTACTTTTCACCTTATTAACCTTGCCACTTCTACTGTTAAAGGACTGCAAAAATTGCAAAGACAAATGACGTGTTTTATTAACTGACCAACCATGAGTAATGCAGTCTTGCCTGTAGAATGCATAAGATGCATTTACAAAAAAGATGTTGAGACTTTGGAAGAAGTGCAGAGAAGAGCAACTAGGATGATTAAAGACTAAAACATACAAAGAACGGTTGCAGGAACTGGGTGTGGCTTGTCTAGAGAGAAAAAGGACTAGGGGATGACATGATAGAAGTATTACAGTATTTGAGGGGCTGCCACAAAGGAGAAGGGGTCAACTTATTCTCCAAAGCATCAGAACACAAGACAAGAAATAATGGATGGAAGGAGAGAAGCAAGCTAGAACTAAACAGGAATTTCCTGACAGTTAGAACAATTAATCAGTGGAATAACTTGCCTGCAGAAGTTGTGAATGCTCCAACTTTGGAAGTTTTTAAGAAGAGGTTAGATAAGTATTTGTCTGAAGTGGTCTAGGGTTTCCTGCCTGGACAGGGGGTTGGACTAGAAGACCTCCAAGGTCCCTTCCAGATCTTATTGTGATTGAACTATCAAGAAATTTAGTGGGGCAAAGCCAGGTCCACCTGAGCTGCGTCTTGTATTTCAAATAATGTCACCCATAATTTGCCCCGTATGTAATTACAGGAATTACATCCGCTGGTTGTTAGAGAGCCACAGTTTTTACTGCGACTCATTAACTGGGCACATTTTAGCCTCACGGAAATGCACAAATATCGCAGTTTACACATCTTTGGCATGAGGCAATCAACGAGGGCCAAGAGCTATTCTTTCAACAGACGAGCTATAATGTGACAATGGCCATTGAAGAAGAAAAGTATGTTTAGCCATCATAGAGGAATTAATGCTAATGTTGCCTCCCCCACCCCAAATACACACACACACACACACACACACACACACAAAGTCAGAGGTAGCCGAAGGCTGCACAAAGCACAAGAGGGGATTTCATTAATTTATAGCTAGGGGAAAGAAATCACCAGCGTCCCAATAAATATAAAAAAGCAATAAAAATATTCTAGGGGGAAAATGCAATATATATATATATATATATAGGTCAAAAGAGAGCACGTTTTAAAGAGACATGCAGATAAATTGTCTTCAGCTGATTGACCTCTGTAGGTTTTGCTCACGCCGAGAAATTTCCAGGGTATAATGGCGCATTTATTTATTTAATTTATATTCTGCCTTGTATCGGCAGATGTCTACCGGGCCATTTTCAAACAGAAAAAAGAAAAAAAAACCTAGTCCTTGGCTTACGATCAAAGTTGAGACCCAGCATTTATGCTGCTATGTGAGAGGTTTGTTAAGCGAGTTTTGCCCCATTTTACGACTTTCCTTGCCACAGTTGTTAAGTGAACTGCTTGTTGTGATCTAGGCCCAAGTAGTTATTACCAGACACAATCAGTCCTAAACAAACATATTTTATTAGAGCATCTGAGAATTACTTCATGCTCATCTTAGTCCAAATTAATTCCAAAACAAGTCCTTCAGAAAAAGTCCTTTGGCCTTATCACAAACCTTTGTCTTCTTTATAATCCTGCCAAACGCTTTTCTTGGCAAAGCCCCACGAAGTTCAGAAACAAGAGACCCCAACAAGAAACAAATGTAGCAATGTTGCTTTCCTACAAAGAGCCCAAGAGCATTGCTGCTCTTTTAAGCCTTATCAGAAGGGCCAATCATCTCCTGGCCTTACTCCCGAGTCGTCCTTTTTGCTTTAGCTGCTCTTGTCTTCTGGCAGCTCTTCACATGCATGCACTAGGAACAGGCTCCTCCTGTTCCTCTGCCTCTCTGCTGTCCGCCTCTGGAGGCTCTGGAGTCTGCGCATCATTCCCAGATGGACCTGGCTCCATCTCTGCCTCGTCCGGGCCTTCCCCTGACTCCAGGACTGGCCCATTGTCCTTCCCAGCCTCCTCACTGTCCGAGTCCACTGCCAGCTCTGCAGGCTGCTGGTGGACCACAACACTGCTGCAGTTGTTAGGTTAATAACGTGGTTGTTAAGTGAAATCTAGCATCCCCACGGTCTTTGTTCGTCAGGAGGTTGCAAAAGGAGATAACATGCAGCAGTGGGTTTCACATTATGTTACTACCGGTTCACTGTGTGTGCGTGAGCCTGGATCGCTTGCGCGCCTTCCACACATGCACCCGACCTTCTGCCAGGGCTGTGGAGTCGGGAGATAAATGTTCCGACTCCGACTCCTCAGTTTTTTGTACTTCCGACTCCGACTCCGGGTACCCAAAATTTCCTCCGACTCCAACTCCTCGACTCCGACTCCAGATACCCTAAATTTCCTCCGACTCCGACTCCACAGAACTGCCTTCCGCGCATGCGCCTGGCCTCAAAAACATGCCTAAATAGGATGGAGGCAGGGTGGGTAGGCAGGCCCACTCATGATTTCCACTATTGGTTCAGGCGAACCGGTCCGAACCAGCTAAGTACAACTTCTGATCACATGACCCCAGGACACTGCACCCGCCATAAATACGAGCCAGTTGCCGAGTGTCTGAATTTTTATTATGTGACCGTGGGATGCTGCAGCGGTTATAAGTGTCAAAAACGGTTATCACTTTTTTTCAGTGGTGTTGTAATGGTCACTAAACAAACTGTTGTAAATTGAGGATCTACATATGCTATGTTCCTAGCTTTGATGCATGGCGGAACAATGTGGGGAAAAAGAATTTTACTCCTTTATCAATTAACTCTGCGTCCTTTTGGGAATTTCCCCCCTACATTCCACATTTCATATTGGAAGAAAGTAAATCCTTTTTATGGACATTCGTTTTCATATTTCTATATATGGGGCTTGTATATTTTATGCTTATCAACATAGGGTAAATAACTGCCGAGCTATTTATTCTACGTTTGACAAGAAAACAAGTTATATTACCCACTACTTCATGTCTGGAAACATGAAGACGATAAACAGAAGAAAGATTGATTTTTCATGCAATCGTGCACCCAAGTTTATGTGTCTATCTAATGCTGGCAACACTGCTTGTTCGAAGCAGGAATAATTGAATGTGGTCAAGTTTGCGCAAAGTCAAAAATGGTGTAAATTGGGTTTCTCAAATAATAATAATAATAAAAAATCGGAATCGGAAGCCAATCGGAATTCAGACACTAAAGAAATGGTCAGATCTGGCCATGGGATCTATAGCACCGATATTTATTGCTCCATATTATTAACCGCTCTCCAGTTCGGGGTCCTTGATGATCTGTGAGGTTGGTAGTTTTCTTGTGGACATTTCATTGCCCAACTAGGTAACATCATCAGGGCTACAATAGCAAGAATAACAAAGTTGGAAGGGACTTTGGGAGTCTTCTTGTCCAACCGCCTGCTCAAGTAGGAGATCTTATACCATTTCAGACAAATGGTTGTCTAATCTCTTCTTAAAAACTTTCAGTGTTGGAGCATTCACAACTTCTGGAGGCAAGTAGTTCCACTGATTAATTGCTCTCACTGTCAGGGAATTTCTTCTCAGTTCTAGGGTGTTTCTCTCCTTGATTAGTTTCCATCCATTGCTTCTTCTCCTGCCCTCAGGTGCTATGGAAAATAAGCCAATCCCCTCGTCTCTGTGACAGCCCCTCAAGTAGCAGAAAAAAGATATCACGTCCCGCCCCGCTCCAATCCCTCTCTTCAATAGATAGACCAGGGGTGTCAAACTTGATTTCATCCGTGTTACATTTTACCTCAGCGGGCTGGGGTGGGTGTGGCCTGCTCAATGTCACTCATGTGGCGGCCCGAGCGCCCTGCCAGTTAAAATAGGCTCCCGAGCTCCGTTTCTGGCTGCGACTGCCTCCAAAAACCCTTTGCCAGCGAAAACGGCAGCCCTCCCGAGCTCCGTTTTCTCTGCCAGAGAGTTGCAGGAGGCCGCCACAGCCGGAAACAGAATTTGGGAGCCTGTTTTCAATGGTAGAGGCACTGTAGGCCAGTACCTCATTGTTTCCAGGGTAGCCCCGTGGGCCTAAGGGCCCTAAGGGCCGGATGCGTTTGACACCCTGTGCTAGACCGACCTAGTTCCTAGCGCATATCTAAACATACCTAGAACATACTAAATGTGGTATACAGCCGGTTCGGACCGATTTACCCGAACCGGTGGCAGAAATCGTGGGTGGGCCTGCCCATCTGCCCTGGCTCTATGCCAGCCTCTTTAGACATATTTTTGATAATGTGAATCCCACCACTGGAACCTACATAGCTCATCATATGGTTTAGCCTTCAGATTCCTGATCATCTTCGTTGCTCTCCTCTGCACTCTTTCTAGGGGTCTCAACATCTTCTTTTTTTTTTGATCGTGATGACCAGAACTGGATGCAATATTGCAAGTGTGGCTTCTCCAGCACAGTGTGAGTTGGTATTATCACTTATCTTGATGCTATCCCTCTGTCGATGCAACCTAGGATTGCATTGGCTTTTCTGGCAATTGTAGCACACTGCTGGCTCATATTTAAGCTGTGATCCACTAGATCTCTCTCACTTTGTTGAGAGAGCCAAGTATCATCTACCCTACACCTGTGCATTTGGCTTTTCATCCCCTGAGTATCAGGAGGAAAGGCTCTTGATCAAAACTGATGGGGTTCCCGTAGTTGGAGATGACTTCATGATGGTGCAGATTATATCTACAGGTAGACCTAGACTGACAACAGTGACTGTCTGAAGTTACAACGGCGCTGAAAATAAAAGACTCATGACCGTTTTTCCATCCCCGTATATCATGAGATCCAAATTTAGGTGCTTGGCAACTGGTTCGTAGGTATGACGGTTGCTGTGTCCCGTGATCCTCTTTTGCGACCTGCTCACCAGCAAAGTCAAGCTGGAAGCCGGGTTCACTTAACAACCGGATTAGTAATTTATCAACTGCAGTGACTCACTTAACAACTGAAGCAAGAAAGGCAGCAAAATGGGAGGAAAAGTCACTTAACAAATGTCTCTCTTAACTACAGTAATGTTGGACTATAATTGCGGTCGTAAGTCGAGGACTATCCCTATAACAACGCTGGTGTACTCCTGTAAAATTTATTTTCCTCACAATTTGGAGACGACCCTTTCTGATTACAGATCTAGTCCTTTTCCAGAATAAACTCTCGTCAGTCTGGTGCTTCAATCTAATTTCTACGTAATCCAAGCCACTTGACATATATTTCTATCTCCACTGACGGGTTGAACGTGCTTTACTCAACCCACTGAGCGAATATTAGAGCAAAACAAATATTGTAAATTATAGAAATGCGAGTTCATCTGAGTGTATATAGTTTTATGCGTAGCTATGCATCTTGATCTATCGGCTTGGAATATTAGGCCGAGTTTAAACTTTTTTATGTTTTACGTTTCACAGTTCCGCATTTACTCCGAAGAGCGGAGTGGGAGTGGATAGGAACATAACCTTTTTTGTAAAAAAAACCCAGCAGCCATTCCCTTCTCTGAAAATGAGACGGAAAATTCAGGCGATATATATAATGTCAAGAAGGGTAAACGTGGAGCTGCTTCTTTTGTGTAATTTTATTTTTCTTTTTACGGGGGAAGAAAAACACTTCCTGTTTGGAGGAGGCCGGGAGGAAAGGAAGGGAAAAAAACAAAACGAACTCCAATTAAAACTGACAGCAGAAGCTCACAATTTAACTTCCAGCAGATGGACCAACAGTTGACATGGGTGCAAGGCTGGGCTACTGGAGGCTCTAGAGGTTTGAGAGAACCTCTAGCTAAGATTCTGTGCAGTTTGGAGAACCCCCAAATCCCACTCCTGGCTGGCCCCGCCCCACACACCCTGCCCCGCCCCTCTCAGGA
>CM075965.1:261762-276762 GCA_038048745.1 Coluber constrictor foxii | reverse complement strand
ATGCTGACACAACCAAGGTCAGAGAGCTCCAAGGACCCCCACCATTCAACCATATTCTCTTCTTAGTAGTACTAGATCCCTTCACAGGCACTTTCTTAAAAAGAAAAGTAAATATATTTAAGACAGTTGCAGCATCCCAGGGTCATGTGATCACTATTTGCTAAGTCAACGACAGAATCCGGATTTGCTTAATGACAACAAGCATGATTAACAACAATTTGCATAACAATTTAAAGATCCCAGAGAGGAATGTGGGAGGTAAATCAAAAAACAGCATTACAACTAAAGTATTGAAGCGGGCAAGAGATGATGGATAGATGATTTCTCTTCTTTGTTGTTAGTCTGATTTGCTTTTCCTTCTCTTTCTCTCTCTCTCTTTTTCTCTTGTCTTTATTTTTTAGGTAGGCGACACGATTAGAAGTTCGGTAGAATAGAAAGAAAACGTCTTTTAATAAAGGGTGACATGATTAAAAGTTAGAAAGTTAGAAAGTTAGTGTAGACACTGTTACATAATAAAATAAAAGTAACAATACGAGAAAACATGGAATAATTGAATCATGACAGATTGCAACTTATTATAATTGTGTATCATTATTAGAAATATATAAGTTGATTGAATGTAATAACTATGATTAATTTTACTAGTTTTATTTGTATTAGAATATACGACACTCAGGTGCCCACATTGTTCATGCATTAATTTCAAGTTTGTAAAAAAAAACCACTTAAAAAACCCAATTTGCATAACAACTGTAGCAAAAAAGTCATAAAGTAGGGCATGTCTCACTTAACATCTTCCAACAGAAATTCTGGTTCCCATTGTGGCCATAGGTTGAGGACTACCTGACATATTTAATTCTATATCGATGGCCGATTCTTTCAGGTAAAACTCCCATAATTTTAGTTCCCTCACAGAAACTTCAGCGAAGTTCAGCCATGTTGTTTAGCCTTTCAAAAATTGTCAAGGGACTTGACGAGTGCTGTTCAGCCTTTCAAACGTCGCTGAAATGTTTCTTATACCGCGTTATATTTAAAGAATTTAATTAGGTTTCCATTGTCCCGAACTTCAGACAAAACTGTAAGAGTTTGAAAAAAAAAAACCTCCCACTTGAATTGATGATTCCATCAGCTCGCTCGTTCTCGCCTCCACATATAAACAGACCTTACATTCTCCATTTGTTCACCATTTCGATTTGGAACATGGAATATGAACCTCTGACAACAGGTATCCTTGAGACACTGAAATATCTAGCAGCGTCCAAATCAAAAGTCACATCTACCGTAATCTGTATCGAGAAAGTCTTGGAGGGGCAGTCCTCTATTTACGACCAAAATTGAGGCCAACATTTCTGTGGTCAAGCGAGACATTTGTTAAGTGAACTTTGCCTCATTTTACAAGCTCTTCTTTTTTTTTTGTCCTCCGTTTACAAACTGCAAGCTTTGGAAATAGAGAAGCGACCTGGAATTACAGAGGATTACATAGCTTAAGAGAGTTGGAAGGGAATTTGTAGGTCAACTGGTAGAGCTCAGCAGACTAAAAGCATTGTGATTAACATTCAGCTGTCTGCAATTACTGTAAGTTCGAATCTCCCCAGGCTCAAGGTTGACTCAGCCTTCCATCCTTTCTAAGGTAGGTCAATTGAGGACCCAGTTTGTGGGGGCAATAAGCTGACTTTGTATAAATATATACAAAAGTATGAAGGCTATTGCTTAACTCATTGTAAGCCGCCCTGAGTCTTCGGAGAAGGGCGGCATATAAATCTAATATATATATATATGTATAGGTCTTTAGTTATTCGGGTTTTCTCCCGCGTAAAATTGGAAGTGTCTTGGAGACGTTTCGACGAAGTCTGATTCGTCATCTTCAGGCTGGTGTTCTCGGCTTCATTGCTCCTGGAAGCACGAAGCCGAGAACACCAGCCTGAAGATGACGAATCAGACTTCGTCGAAACGTCGCCAAGACACTTCCAATTTTACGCGGGAGAAGACTCGAATAACCAAAGACCTACATACAAACACCCACGAAAACCTCAGAAAATACACACACACACACACACACACATCAAGATATTGTCTTCGTAGATGCTTGGTCACTTCAAAACAAAGATTCACAATTGTTGTCATTCCTTTGGCTAAAAGTGGAGGTGAAAGAGAAAAATAAAAAACCTGATCTTGAATCTAGAGAAGTTGACTAAGAGTTGGAAATATTATCCTCCTGGATTTGGTGAGCTCTGTGGTCAACCTGAACTTTATGGGCTTCGGTCAGCGAGGTGATCTCAGCTTCTGTCGAGTTTCTGATGACATTGGGCTGTGTTTCTGAAAAAAGGCGATTCATAGCCGTGCTGGGTTCGTAGCCTGACATCTGGCAAGTTGCTCAAAATATCTGGAGCAGAGCATCTGAGCGTTCGAACTTCGAATGGCAGATGGGCCCGTCATGCTGTGATGCTGAGGGAATCAGCATCTGGATGACAGACCGTAGCACAGGACAAGAGAGAACATCTGGTCTATATTCGAAAGACAAATGAGATCCTGGTAGGACAGGTGGAAACGGTGAGGGGACCCAGCCCGTTGAGGCCAAGATAATGACAAGAAAATGTATTTGGCTGTATTTCCCCCAAAGCTTTGGCAGCGATGTGAACGGTTAGCAGCAAAAGTAGAGAACGCAGGGGTGGGGAAAAAAAAGGAAATATCTAGGATTAGGGGAGGCGATATTCATTCAATTTAAAATAAAGCCAAGGCAATCCTTGGCTGTATAAACAGAGGGATAGAATCGAGATCACATGAAGTCTTAGTACCATTTTATAATGCCTTGAAATACTGCATCCAATTTTGCTTACCATGATAGAAAAAAGATGTGGAGACTCTAAAAAGAGTGAGGAACCATCACTGTATATCGGACATAAATACAATCGAGAGAGTCCAGAGATATTTTACGAGAAGAGTCCTCCATTCCTCTAACCACAATAAAATACCTTATGCCACCAGACTTCAAATTTTGGGCTTAGAACTACGCCGACTTCGGTCTGACCTAAGCGTGGTAAATAAAATTATCTGCCACAATGTCCTACGTGTCAATGACTACTTCAGCTTCAACCACAACAATACACGAGCAAATAATAGATACAAACTCAAGATAAACCGCTCCAAACTCGATTGCAGAAAATATGATTTCAGGAACAGAGTGGTCAATGCCTGGAATGCACTACCTGACTCTGGGGTTTCTTCCCCCAAACCCCCAAAACTTTAACCTTAAACTGTCTCCTGTTGACCTCACCCCATTCCTAAGAGGTCTGTAAAGGGTGTGCATAAGAGCACCATTATGCCTACCGTCCCTGTCCTAATATTCCTTTTTACTTTTACTCTTTTCGTGTATTCAAATTATGTTTATACTTTTACTTGTTATCTTATATATGCCTCACAAATAAATAAATAAAATAAAATAAATGAAGAGAAGAGAAGAGCAACAAAGATGACCAGGGGATCGAAGGCTAAAACGTATGAAGAAGGATTGTAAGAATTGGGTTTGGCTAGTGTACTGAGAAGAAGGATTAGGAGTGACACAATAGCAATTTTCCAATATTTGAGGGGCTGCCAAAAAGGAGAGGGGGTCAGTCCATTTTCCAAAACACCAGAAGGTGGGACAAGAAGCAATGGATGGAAACTAATGAAGAAAGGATTTAATCTAGAACTAAGGAGAAATTTCCTGAAAGTGAGTACAATTAAGCTATGGGATAGCTTGCCTCCAGAAGTTGTGAATACTCCATCACTGGAGGTTTTCAAGGAGAGATTGGACAATCATTTGTTTACAATTGCATAGTGTCGTCTCCTTAGCAGGAGATTGGACTGGAGGACCTCCAGGGTGCCTTCCAACTCTTGCTATTCTGCTCTGTTACTCTGTTATTCTTTCTATGACCACATCTATCCATCCCATCGAGCCCCCCAGAATGATATAGGACCGTGATGGTGAACTTACGGCATGCAGAGCCCTCTCTGTGGGCATTTGTGCCGTCGGCAGCTGCTCTTCTGGATTCCGTTAAACGCATGTGCACCGGACAGCTACTGTGTGCGCTCGTTTCGGCACTCGGTGCCGAAAAGGTTAACCATCCCTGGTATAGGATCTCCTGCCATGGGCAAGGGGTTGGATCAGAAGCTCTCCAAGGTCTCCTCCAACCTTATTATCCTGTTCTACGTTCATCCCTTTAAAACAAAGCTAGAAGGCTTGTAATTCAGACCATTGAGTTGAATTGCCTGGCTTGGTGTTGAAATCCAAAGGAAAGCATTTCTGACAACTGTCAATTTTTGTTTGCTTCAGCTCATCCGGTGGAGAGGGGACAGTCACCCGGCCACCAAGTTCTCGTTTCTGCTGTTGAACAGCTCCGAGGACAATTTTTCTACCGTTCAATTAGACCAGTAGGATTCAGCCGGGAAGAATGGGGAGCAGTAAAATGAACGCGGGAGACAAGTTTGAAGTAGTACGTAGATGGGCGAATTTCTCAAGCGCCAAATCAAAGCGTCAGCAGGGATGAGTCCAATTGATTTGTAAAGTCTAATTAGGGTCAACTCAAATCACGGATGGGACCAAAAGAGAAAAGGACAGGCAGTCCTCCACTTATGACCGCAATTGAGCCCCAAATTTCTGTTCCAAAGCAAGACAGTTGTAAAGTGAGTTTTGCCCCATTTTGCGCCGCCGTTGTTAACTGAATCACTGCAGTTGTTAAGTTAAGTTACGTGAATCTGGCTTCCCCGTTGACTTTGCTCATCAGAAGGTCGCAAAAAGGGATCGCGTGACCCCAGGACACTGCGTCCGTCATAAATATGAGTCAGTCGACAAGCAAAGTCAATGGGGGAAGCCCACTTCACTTAATAACCATGTTACTCACTCAACAGCCGCAGTGATTCACTGAACGACTGTGGCAAGAAAGGTCGTAAAATGGGGCAAAAATCACTTAACAACACTCTCGCTTAGCAATGGTAATTTTGGGCTCATTTATCGTCATAAGTCAAAGATGACCTGCCTAGTTAAGGATATTAAAAAATCCTCTTTGTTCACCGATAAAAAGAGAGTGACTGGTTTTCTAGATTTTCTAGGCTTGTGACAAATCACTAGGTTCAGAGGTGGGGTTCAGCCAGCTCAGACCGGTTTAGGCAAACTGGATGCTACTTTTACATCTGGTTCGCCGAACCGGTAATTACAAGAACTGGATGGCCTGGCCCACCCGACCCCTCTCCGGAACCTCCATGCGGCCCATTTTGGATGCCAGATAAGTACAGGGCCCCCGTGGAGGCTCTGGGAGGTCAAAAAACAGATGTCCCGGAAATCTGGAAACAGGCTCGTTTCCGGCCTCTAAAGGCCCTCCGGAGCCCAAGGGAGGCCGTTTTCATCTTCCTGGATGCTCGAGGAAAGCCTTCGGAGCCTGGGGAGGGCGAAAAGGCCCCCTTTTCGCCCTCCCCAGGCTCCCAAGGCTTTCCTCGAGCCTCCTGGAGGGCGAAAACGGCCTCCCCCGGGAGGACCTGCACCATGGTACAGGAGGGGCGCCATGGTGCAGGAGGCCGAGTAGGCCACGCCCACCATGGCCACGCCCACCCAGCAACTGGGCAGAGAACTGGTTGCTAAAATTTTTGAATCCCACCCCTGACGTGTAGGATTACTAACTTTCTTTTAAACTATGGTTAATGTAACTTATGTAGGGCTGTTTTTAGAAACAGATTAGCCAGCCCGTCAAGTACGTTTTAAGTGAAGGCTAGCTGAACTCAGTGAGAAATTTAATAATACATATACAATAAATGTACACGTATTGCAATTTGGTAATAAGAATGCCAACAGCATTTTGTATTGGATTTGTTTTATTATTGGCTGTGCACTGCCCTGAGTCCTTCGGGAGAAGGGCGGTACAGAAATTAAATAAATAATAATAATAAATCATAATTCACACCAGTGGAAGCAACGTGAGCGTTAGGCAGGGAAATAATTAATTTCTGAATGATAGAACAAATAGGTTACGAAGCACTATATTACCTTTTTCTTTTTTTTAAGGCAAGAGAGACATGGAAGCTTCTGTTTGTGTGGTTTAGCTGAATGCTCCCTTCCATGATTATCTGGTTGAAAAAGTCACTTTATTAGAGAGAATTGCCTTTCTCTCTTGGATGGGCCTCAAAGGAAGAAGGAGAAAAAGCCTAATTCACAAGAGGATTTGGTTCTTCGGTGCTGTGAGCTGCCTGCTTTTAATTCTGAGGAGTCACGACAAGCAGAAATCATCAAACATTGATTTCATATCATAAAAGGGGGGGGGAAGGAAGGGAGCTATGGAAGGAAGGAAGGAAGGAAGGAAGGAAGGAAGGAAGGGAGTAATGGAAGGAAGGAAGGAAGGAAGGAAGGAAGGAAGGGAGTAATGGATGGACGGGAAGGGGAGGGGATTGGAGGGGAGGGGAGGGGCGTAAATAGGGAAGTGAAGGGATGATGAGGAAGGGAAGGGGAGGGAGGAAGGAAGAAGGGGAATGATGGTTGGAAAGGAAAAAAGGAAGAGTGATATATGGAGGGATGGAAGGAAAGGAAGTAAAGAGATAGGGAGGGAGGGATGGAAGAAGAGAATGGAAGGGTTGGAGAGTAGGGAAGGGGAGGGAGGAAGGAAGGGAGAGAATGATGGAAAGAAGGAAGGAAGGAAGGAAGGGAAGGAAGAGTGATGGATTGATGGAAGAGGGGAGAGAAAGGGAGGGGAAGGAGGGAGGGAAGGAAGAAGCAAGGAAGAAAATGATGGATGGAAGGAAGAAAATAAGAGAAGAAAGAGAGTGATGGATGGATGGATGGATGGATGGAGGAAGGGAAGGGAGGAAGAAAGTAAAGAAGGAAGGAAATGGAAATTTTGGTTTCTACAGACTTCAGTTACGTCTACTTTTCACAGCAACAATACGAAAATTTGCAGATTTGTTCTCCGTGCCAAATTCTTCTCAAATCCAATCCACGATTGTTGTTGGGTTCTTTTTTTTAAGATTAGGGTGAGGGTCCTGGCTTTGTCTCTCTTTCAGAGCAAAGTGTCGGGAATTATTAATAAGCAATGACAAAATATTTTGGGCAGTTACCAAGCATGACACACAACACAATCCCTACAAAAGCGAAAGCTCATTTGTCGGTTTAAATTCAACTGTGACAGCCTCCCATTAGCCGTCTCATTGAGGGAAGGAAACCGCTCCCTATCCCATGCCCTGCCCCCCACGCATGTGTCCGCGACCCTCCCACTTTTGGCATGTGATGGCATGGTGGGCCTGATAGGCCTGTTTTTCACCCCCTCCCCAGGCTCCAGAGGCTTTCTTGGAGCCTGGGGAGGACGAAAATGTCCTTCGACACCCCGAGGAGGCACTCTGAAGGCCGGAAACAGCCCATTTTCCCACTTCCGATGGGTCCAAAAGGCCTGTTTTTCACCCTCCCCAGGCTCCAGAGGCTTTATAGGAGCCTGGGGAGGGTAAAAACGTCCTTCCACACCCCCAGGAGGCACTCTGGAGGCCAGAAACAGCCCGTTTCCTGACTTCCGGTGGGCCCTGAAGGCCCAAAAATCAGCTGGCCAGCACAGATGCGTGCTGGAGCTGAGTTAGGGCAACGCTTGCATGCCCGCAGATATGGCTCCAATTGCCACCTATGGTATGCGGCCATAGTTCGCCATCATGGTACTAGATTGTGACGCATTGTGCACGGTCACTCATGCGCTCGTCACTTCCTGTCTGGACTATTGTAGTGCTCTCTACATGGGGCTCCCCTTGAGGAGCACCCAGAGGCTCTAACTGGTCCAGAATGCGGCCGTGCGAGTGATAATGGGAGCGATTCGTCGCTCCCATATAACACCTCTCTTGCGCGAGCTGCACTGGCTCCCAGTGGTCTTCCGGGTGCGTTTCAACGTGCTGGTTACCACCTTTAAAGCACTCCATGGCTTAGGGCCTGGATATCTACAAGACCACCTTCTGCCACCGATTGCCTCCCACCGACCGATACGCTCCCACAGAGTGGGCCTCCTCAGGGTGCAGTTGGCCAAACAATGTCGACTGGTGACCCCCAGGGGGAGAGCCTTCTCTGTGGGGGCTCCTGTCCTATGGAAGGAATTGCCCCCGGATATACAAAGGATCCCCGACCTCCGCGCCTTCCGTCGTGCTCTGATGACCCTATTATTTCAGCAAGCTGGTCTGATGGGACAGTGATTTTAATTGGGTTTTTAAAATGGTTTTAAAATGGTTTTTAGTTGGGAGTTTTAAATTCGGCCAAAACTGATTGAATTATTTTAAATGATTTTTAAATTTTGTCTTGTTATTGTTTAAATTTTGTCTTGTTATTGTCCTTCGGGAGGACTCAGGGCGGTATAAAAATGTAAATAAATAAATAAATAAATAAATAGATTGTGCAGAAATGCATAAATGGACATTTAAAATTAAGCAGAAAGAGGAGTAGAATATTCTCAAACGTGGAATTTATTTTACCAATGGTTGGAAAAAAGGGGGTGGAGATTAAGAATGTAATTTGTATCGTTAAGCAAATTAAATACCCAGACAACGCAATGTTTATAAAGCACTAAGAAATATATTTAACAGAAAATAAAAATACAAAAATACAATAAACTGAAAATTTTGAACTATAATTTACAATATTTGCTCTTCACGCTTACCTGTTTCGGAAAGCAGCTTCGTTGCTTCTAACACTTTCTCGGTGTAAACCCCGGCTTCGTAGTTTTCCATCTCGGCATTGATAATGTGGATAACCCTGGCGGCGCGTCCTCGAATCGCCCCCGCGGTCCTGTCCAGGGTGTCGACGTCGCCCTCTTGCAACGCAATCACACATTTGTTGACGTCTTCCAGAATGTGATTTTCTGTAACAGAATAGGGTCTTGGTTATTCATAAACGGTCTTCCTTCAAAGGACAGACTACTTGTAATCCCGCGTTGGACTGAGGCATAGGTAGTGGCAGGGCTGGGCAGCTGTGGGTTCGCAGGGGTTCGGGAGAACCTCTAGCTAAGGTTCTGGGCAGTTCGAAAAACCCCCAAATCCCACTTCTGGCTGGCCCTGCCCACCCCGCCCCGCCCCGCGGCCCGTTTTGGATGTAGGTAAGTGCAGGGTGCACACAGAGGCTCGGGGAGGGCGATAAATCGGAAGTTTGGGAAGGCCAGAAATGGGCCCATTTCCAGCCTCCAGAGGGACCCCTGAGCCTGGGGAGGGCATTTTTGTCCTCCTGGAGACTTGAGGAAAGCCTCCGGAGCCTGGGGAGAACAAATATGCTCCCCCACCCACCGTGGTACAGTAGGCCGATTAGGCCAAGCCCACCCAGCAACTGGGCAGAGAACCCCTTGCTAAAATTTTCAAAGCCCACCTCTGGGGAGTGGGCCAAAATTATCTCATGAGCTTTAGGGCCAGATAGGGATTCGAACTCGGGATCTTCCCAAGCACAGTTCAAAGTTCGGACTGCTATTCTGAGCTGCACCTTTACTGAGTGACCAATATTTTCTGTGACATACCTGAGACGGAAAGGAAATCGTCCACGGAAGTGATATCATCGACCGCCTCGGTCAGGACTCGCACCTGCTTCTCCCATTGGTCTTTGAAGACGTCCATGTTGTCTTGGGCCACTTTGCTCTGAGGCCTGGCAGCCAAGGTGAGAGCTGCGTTTATCACCTGCGAGACGGAAAGGGTTCTTGTGAATAGCCATAAGAGGACATCTGTCAGAGGAAAAACC
This sequence comes from Coluber constrictor foxii, assembly GCA_038048745.1. Taxonomy (NCBI): domain Eukaryota; kingdom Metazoa; phylum Chordata; class Lepidosauria; order Squamata; family Colubridae; genus Coluber; species Coluber constrictor. The sequence goes on along the minus strand of CM075965.1, from coordinate 267,056 downwards.
TCTTCGCATATTGCTGCAACTAATTGATTGTTTGGTTGAACTGTTTAAATGAACCAGTCAGAGCACAGCTTCCTGGCTCTGAGTTTCCTGCATTTTCCAATGGTCAGTTGAAGAGTATATAAGTAGCTGCAGGATTGCAGCCAGCAGAGACTCTCACAGAGACTCTCTAGAGCAGTGATGGCTAACCTTTTTGCCGTTGCATGCCAAAAGCGGGGGGAGCATGGGGGGTCGCGGATGCCACATCCATAATTCAATGCGCCCCGCTCTCCCGCGCATGCGCAAGTGACCCCCAACACACTTCCCCCTGCTTTTGGCACGTGATGGCAGGGTGGGCCCGGTAGGCCTGTTTTCGCCCCTCCCCAGAGGCATTCTAGGAGCCTGGGGAGGGCAAAAACAGCCTTCCCCATTCCCCCCCCCGGAGGCCTTCCGGAGGCCAGTTTCCCGACTTCCAGTGGGACTGGAAGGCCTGAAAATCAGTTGGCTGGTGCGTGCATGCGTGCTGGAGCTGGGCAACACTCGCGTGTCCACCAATATGACTCCGCGTGCCACCTGTGGCACCGTTGCCATAGGTTCGCCATCACGGCTCTAGAGAGACTCTCCAGCAGAGAGCTCCTCAGACTCTCAGAGAGAATCTTCAGAGCTGAAGTCACTACAAAGAGCTGAGTTGATAAAAATAGGTTCGCCAACATGATTGCCAACGTCCGATGACGGATAGAGAACAAGAAGAAGGACTTCAACTCCCAGAATTCTCCAGTCATCATAGCTGTCTGGATGGCGGTTTTTTTTGCAAATAGATTATTGAAAAGCAGAGGGCGTGCAATTTTTTTTCCCTTCACTGAGATGTAGGACTTCCACATGTCCAGTTCTTGTTTTTAGAAGCCACTACCTGTAGTTTTCATATCATGATTTGAGCTAGGGGTGAAATCCAGCACGTTCTGACAAATTCTGAAGAATCGATAGCGGAAATTTTGAGTAGTTTGGAGAACCGGCAAATACCACCTCTGGCTGGCCCCAGAGTGGGGTGGGAATGGGGATTTTGCAATATCCTTCCCCCAGGAGTGAGGTGGGAAGGGGGATTTTGCAGTATCGTTCCCTTGCCACGCCCATTGAGCCACACCCACCAAGCCACACCACGCCCACCAAACCGGTAGTAAAAAAGAAAATTGCATTTCACCACTGCCCCTGCCCTAGATCATTTCAAATAATAATATAGTAGACGCTTCTAAAGATTCCTTCCTTCCTCTCCAAATAGTATAAAAAAAGACTCACCTGTGGGCATAAACTATCAATCTGGGTTGCTGCCATCCGGACTAATTTTACTCCTTCTTCATTATTGGAAATGGAACAAGCCAAATTGGCCACCTGCAACGAAAGCCAGAGAAATAAAGTTCAGAATCAGGAAATCAAAATATTTTTCTCCAAAACAAGCAAGCAAGGAAGCAAGTTGGATAGAGAAGAAGAAGGAGGAGGAGGAGGAGGAGGAGGAGGAGGAGGAGGAGGAGGAGGAGGAGGAGGAGGAGGAGGAGGAGGAGGAGGAGGAGGAGGAGGAGAAGAAGAAGAAGAAGAAGAAGAAGAAGAAGAAGAAGAAGAAGAAGAAGAAGAAGAAGAAGAAAGTTAGATCACATCCTTTCCCAAGTGAAGACCAAATAGAGAAAGCCACCTTCCGTCAAACTCCAAAATGGTTTTTGTCAACGCAGCAAAGTGATTAACAACTCTGAATTTACAGTTTAAGACAACACAGGTCCAGATATTGTAATATTTTTTCACAATTTACACTGTATTCAATACATTTATATGTAAAGAATAAAAATATATCAATAAATCAATAAATCAATAAATAAATAAATGACAACACAGGTCGTCCTCGACGTACGACCATAATCGAGCCCAAATTTCTGTTGCTAAGCAAGAGAGCGAAGTGCGTTTTGCTCCGTTTTATGACCTTCCCTGCTGCCCTTGTTACGTGACTACACTGCCGTTGTTAAGTTAGTAGCGCAGTTGTTAAATGAAACTTACGACACTGAAAAATGACCGACATGACCGGTTTTCACACTTATGACCGTTGCAGCATCTGAACACTGGGCCCTATTTAACAATTGACTAATGGAAGAGAAGTTGGAATGGAAGAGCCTGAGTAGCGTAGGGGAGTAATGCCTCCTACAAAGGCAGCATTTAAGATCCAGCTGCTGCAATTACTTGTGAGTTCAATCCCAGGCAGGCTCAAGGTTGACTCAGCCTTCCATCCTTTCTAAGGTAGGTCAATTGAGGACCCAGTTTGTTGGGGGCAATAAGCTGACTTTGTATAAATATAAATATACAAAAGTAGGAAGGCTATTGCTTAACGCACTGTAAACCACCCTGAGTCTCCGGAGAAGGGCGGCATATAAATCAAATTAAAAAAAAAAAGTTGCCTTTGGAAGTGGTGGGAGCTTCATCACTGGAGGCTTTCAAGGGGAGATGGGCTGCCATCTGTCAGGAATGGTGCTTGGGCAGGGGGTTGGTCTAAATGACCTACAAGGTCCCTTCCAACTCTCTTAATCTCTTAAGGCATGTTTCTATTAAAGGTCACTGCCAGCTCTCCATTTTTCCCAAGGGGTTCGACGGCACAGAGCTTCTAACGCACAGCCTCCAGCCGAAAGCCATCTGCTCTACAAGCCTGCTTCTGCAAAAGCCAGCCAGATGCCTCCTAGGCAGCCCAGAAGAAATACACCAGCTCAATTGCACCCGCCCGCTTCTCTTTCCTTCCGGCTCAAATCAAAAAGGCGGATGGCTCCCGTTATTGGAGATGACAAGTCTTATTCTCCACAGATGCGTTTCATGCTCTTTTAAAACTGCACGGGGGGGGGGGGGGTCAGTGGATATGACCACGGCCACGGGATTTATAGCATCCATCCCTCGGCTCGCGGAGAAACCCCATCTTCATTAGTGATGGTTCGCCATAGCAACGGTTGGATAAATGCTACGGAGAAGGAATGGACTCACCGGTGGGGGGAAAGAAAAATGGACGACGTTGTGCAGGATCAAGCATTGAAAATAGGAACCGGATGTGTTTTGTCCGGAGTTGTTTTGCAGAATAACGGAGTTGGAAGGGACCTTGGAGGTCGTCTAGTCCAACCCCCTGCTCAGGTAGGAAACCCTACGCAATTCAATGCAAATGGTTGTTCAGTCTCTTCTTGAAAGCCTCCAGTGATGGGAGCACCCCCAGCTTCTGGAAGCAGGTCGTTCCATTGATTAATTGTTCTCACTGTCAGGAAATTTCTTCTCAATTCTAGGTTGGATCTCCCTTTAGTGATTCCCCTCCCCCCCTCCCTGTTACTTCTTATCTTGCCCTCGGGTTTCAATTTAGTAAAAAGAAGGACCAGGGGTGACATAATAGTAGTGTTGCAATATCTAAGGGGCTGCCACAAAGAAGTGGGAGTCAAGCTATTCAAAGTGACAAAGTGACAAAATTAGTGGACCAGAGGAACGCTGTCAATACAATTTACTTGGACTTCAGTAAAGCCTTTGATAAAGAAGACCGTAACCTACTATTAGATAAAGCAGAAAAATGTGGGTTATATAGCATCTCCACCCGATGGATTCGTAACTGGCTGACCAACCTCACTCAACATGTAGTCCTCAATGGAACTGCATCTACATTGGAGGGAAGTATGCAGAGGAGTACCCCAAGGCTCTGTTTTAGGCCCAGGGCTCTTCAACATCTTCATCAATGACCTGGACGAGGGGATAGATGGGGAACTCATCAGATTTGCAGATGACACCAAGCTGGCAGGAATAGCCAACACTCCAGAAGATAGGCTCAAGATGCAGAAGGATCTTGACAGACTTCAACATTGGGCGCTATCTAACAAAATGAAATTCAACAGGTTCTACATTTAGGGAAGAAAAACAAAATGCACAGGTATCGTATAGGTGGTACTTCACTCAATAGTAGTAACTGCGAGAGGGATCTTGAAGTCTTAGTGGACAATCATTTAGATATGAGCCAACCGTGTGTAGCAGCTGCCAAAAAAGCCAACACAGTTTTAGGCTGCATAAACAGAGGGATAGAATCAAGATCACGTGAAGTGTTAATGCCACTTTGTAAGGCCTTGGTAAGGCCACACTTGGAATATTTCATTCCGTTTTGGTCGCCATGATGTAAAAAAAGATGTGGAGACTCTAGAAAGAGTGCAGAGAAGAGCAACAAAGAGGATTAGGGGACTGGAGTCTAAAACATATGAAGAATGGTTGCAGGAACTGGGTATGTCTTAGTTTAATGAAAAAAAGGACCAGGGGAGACATGATAGCAGTCTTCCAATATCTCAGGGGCTGCCACAAAGAAGGGGGAGTCAAACTACTCTTCAAAGCACCTGAGGGTAGAATAAGAAGCAATGGGTGGAAATTAATCAAGGAGAGAAACAATCTAGAACTAAGGGGAAATTTCCTGGCAGTTAGAACAATTAATCAGTGGAACAACTAGCCTCTAGAAGTTGTGAATGCTACAACACTGGAAATTTTTAAGAAGATGTTGGATACACATTTGTCTGAAGTAGTGTAGGATTCCCTGCCTAAGCAGGGGGTTGGACTAGAAGACCTCCAAGGTCCCTTCCAACTCTTGTTATTTTATTTCTATTTCTATTCTCCAAAGCACCTGAAGTCGGAACCAGAAGATGGAAATTCATCAATGAACGGAAATTCATCAAGCATACTAGAACTAAGGAGAAATTTAACTCACTTAACAAAGCCACAGAAGTTTTGGGGCTCAATTGTGGTCACAGTTCGAGGACCACCTGTGTCTCATCTGGATGAGTGTATGATCACGGTGTTTTCAAATAATTTGAAGGGCTTTCTAGAGTGATTCTTAGTGAAAGGCGAGTCACAGATTGAGATTAACCTCAGCGCCAAGCCTAGAAAACACATGAAGTCAAGTCCATTTTACAACCTCACAACCACTTGTCCCAACTGTCTAATATTTCTCTGATTTATTTATTAGTTTATTTATTCGATTTATATATGCCGCCCTTCTCCGGAGACTCAGGGCGGCTTACAATGCATTAAGCAATAGCCTTCATACTTTTGTATATACCTGCTTAGTAGGGCTTTCGGTCCCCCCCAAGAGGTGTTCTTTTTTATACAAAGTCAGCTTATTGCCCCCACAATCCGGGTCCTCATTTTACCTACCTCGGAAGGATGGAAGGCTGAGTCAACCTTGAGCCTGGTGAGAATTGAACTCGCAGTAATTGCAGGCAGCTGGCAGTTAAATGCTACTTTAACCGCACTTAGTCCACTGCGCCACCAAGGCTCTGGATATG
>CM075965.1:221762-256762 GCA_038048745.1 Coluber constrictor foxii | reverse complement strand
TTATCATGGGAAGGATGTCACATATACTGTATGGATATGGATAATGTGGTGGATGATGTCGTAAATGCACTCAAAATGAAAATATATTTGGAACAAAGTAAAACAATTCCCCAACTAATCCACAGGCTGCATGTTCATTGAATAGGTTCCCAAGCAAAGACACCCCCAGTGCTCCAGAAACAAAGGTTCAGGTAGTAAACATTTCACAGTCCTTTTAACGGTGAGTAATTAGAAGCAAATACTCTGAAAACCACAGGGATCATTTTTAGTACTGCTGTTTCTCCTGGCCAGTAGTTAGGGCATTATTTTCTTCGTTTTCAGGCACTTTTGTTCAAAACTGAGAAAGGATTTGCTGAAAGAGCAGAAAGGCTGACGCTTGAACTTGTGTGTGTGTGTGTGTGTGTGTGTGTGTGTATACACCATACACACACATACCCAGTGGTATATAGAACATAGAGTTGAAAGGGATCTTGGAGGTCTTTTAGTCCACCCCAAGGTACCACTGTATGTGTCTGTATGTGTAGATAGATAGGTCATTATTGATCTATCTATCTATCTATCTATCTATCTATCTATCTATCTATCTATCTATCTATCTATCTATCTATCTATCTACCTACCTACCTACCTATCTATCTATCATCTATCTATCTATCTATCTATCTATCTGTCTGTCTATCTATCTATCTATCTATCTATCTATCTATCTATCTATCTATCTATCTATCTATCTATCTATCTTCCATCTATCATTACCCACCTATCCATCATCCATCATCCACCTACCACCCACCCACTATCCATCCATCATCTATCTATCTGTCTGTCTGTCTGTCTGTCTGTCTGTCTGTCTGTCTGTCTATCTATCTATCTATCTATCTATCTATCTATCTATCTATCTATCTATCTATCTATCTATCTATCTATCTATCATCTATCTATCTTCCATCTATCATCCACCCATTATCCATCCATCCATCCATCCATCCATCCATCCATCCATCCATCCATCTCTGTCTGTCTGTCTGTCTCTCTCTCTCTCTCTCTGTCTGTCTGTCTATCTATCTATCTATCTATCTATCTATCTATCTATCTATCTATCTATCTATCTATCTATCTATCTTCCATATATCATCCACCCACCCATCCATCATCCACCTACCACCCACCCACTATCCATCCATCCATCCATCCATCCATCCATCCATCCATCCATCCCTGTCTGTCTGTCTGTCTGTCTGTCTGTCTATCTATCTACCTACCTACCTACCTACCTACCTACCTACCTATCATCCACCCACCCACCCACCCACCCATCCATCCATCCATCCATCCATCCATCCATCCATCTCTATCTGTCTGTCTGTCTCTCTCTCTCTCTCTCTCTCTTCCTTCTATCATCCACCCAGCCATCCATCATCCATCTATCATCCACCTATTACCCACCCACTATCCATCCATCCATCCATCCATCTGCACATATGTATATATGGGAAGGTTGAATCCACCTCCTACCCATCCTTAATTTTGCTATTTGCCTTCATTTGGTTCAAATTATTGTTCTGTGTTCAAAAATATGGTTTATACATATAACCCGGTTAAATGAAACGAGCCCATAGTTTTCTCGCTGCTGAAGTAGCAGTATATGCATTCCTCTTTAAGAACGAAAGCAAACAGACCAGATTATTCCTGCATTTCAATTTAAATACCGACTAGAAGGGCCGTCCTAATATATTCGAAGGGTTTTCCAAACCCCCAGATGTGAAAAATGTTTCCCAAATACCCAGAACAATGACCCGAATTAGAGACTGTTCAGTTCCTTTTGGTAGTGTATCATTCACTTAACTTTATATTATCGTCCCATTCTTTTATGGATTTAAGCTGAGGAAAATAAGCTGACGACGTAAATGCTTTATGTGAAATGCACTTTCTAGCAAGGCAGCCCAGATCGAAGTTAAGGAGGAAGAGGAAGAGGCCTCTTTTCATCCAACGATACAAATGCGCCATTGTTAGAAATAACGCTGAGAGAATCTGCCTGACTCCTCATATAAATGAATTGGATTTACATCAAATTATTGATTCGGTTCAAAATGGGCAAACGCCTCCCAAATTCAGCTGCGCGCAAACACACATAGACGCACAGACTTTCTTCACCCCGAAAAAAGTTTGGTGCTAACATTTTGAAGTGTCTAATCCACTGGACGTACGACCACAGTGGGGCCCAACGTTTCGGCTGTTAAGGGAGTCATCTGTTAAGGGAATTTTGCCCCATTTTGCGACCTTTCTTTCTTGCCCCAGTTGTTGAGCGAATCCCTGCAGTTGATTTGTGAGTCACCCGGTTGTTTTAAGGGAATCTGCTTCCTCCATGGACTTTGCTTGTGAGAAGATCGCAGAAAGGGATCGGATGACCCTGGGATTCTGCAGCCGTCAGAAATAGGTTAGGAGTCACCTTTTCTGGAGAATTAGCTGGTAACTTTTTTTGCAGTCTTTCCAGTGGTCAGTAATGCGCTCTCTCTCTCTCTCTCTACTTCTTTCTTTCTTTCTTTCTTCCTTCCTTCCTTCCTTCCTTTCCCTCCCTCCCTATCTCTTTCACTCTCTCCTTCCCTCCTTTTCTCTTTCTCTCTCTCCCTCTCTCTGTTTCCCTCCCTCCCTGTCTCTCTTTCTCCCTTCCTTCCTTTCTCTTTCTTTTCCTCCCTCTCTTTCTTTCTTTCTTTGTTTCTTTCCCTCCCTCCCTCTCTCCTTATCTTTCTCTCTCTCCCTCTCTTTCCCTCCTTTTCTTTCTCTTTCCCTCTCTTTTTCTCCCTCCCTCCCTTTCTCTTTCCCTCCTTCCCTTTCTCTTTCTCTCCCTCCCTCTGTCTTTCTCCCTCCCTCACTACCTCCCTCTCTATTTCCCTCCCTCCCTTTCTCTTCTTCTCCCTCTCTCTCTCCCTATCTCTTTCTCTCTCTCTTTCCCTCCCTCCGTCTCTTTCTCTCTCTCTCTCCCTTTCTCTCTCTTTCCCTCTTTTTCTCCCTCCCTCCCTAACTACTTCTCTCTCCCTCCCTCCCTCTTTCCCTCCCTCCCTTTCTCTTTTTCTCCCTCCCTCCCTCTCCCTTTTCCTCCCTCCCTCCCTTTCTCCTTTTCTCTCCCTCTCTCTCTTTTTCCCTCCCTCCCTCCTTCTCCCCTTCCAGACAAGCTTCTTGCAAGTTGCAATTTGTAAGGCCGAAGTGCAAAACAATATCTGAAAACCGAAGAGGGGCAAGGAACATCCAAACGATGAGCAAAATAGAGTGATATCATATAGGGTTTAGCTTGCTACAACATTAAATATAGATTATAGAGAATGCACCACTGAATTATAGGATCTCTAAAACCTGCTTCTTCTAGACGCTCGGTTTAATCATTATTACGGTGCTAAGAGAACGGAACCAATTTTCTACCAAATACTAACCGGAGCGTATGGTCTACTACCTGATGAAGAGTTGCACTGGGGATAATATCACTGATGAGGTCTCACATATTATCACTGTCCTCAGAGATTTTCGGTTTAACTCATGAAAGCAAGATTGCTGGGGTTTCCCCCCCCCCCCCAGAAGAGCATTATTAGCTCGTAAATACATAAAGCCATTTATATATACTTGTGCTCCTTTTCTTTCAATTTCAAAGCTCTCTGATTAGAAGAGTTTGCTTATGACACTTAAATGAGCAAATAACACACACATATGCCCTCACTACTTGTAGCCAGTGCAATTTTAACAATTCTGATCAATAGAACATAAGAAATATTTTCAGAAGCTTAATTTTTCGGCACAAAATGAAAATAAGAAAGAATCCCTCCTTCTCCCTTTCCTCCCTTCTCTCCCTTTTCTTTTTTTTCCTTCCCTCCCCTTCCTTCCTCCCCACCCCTTTCTCCTTCCTTCCTTCCTTCCTCCCCACCCCTTTCTCCTTCCTTCCTTCCTTCCTTCCTCCTGCTTCCTCCCCTCCCCTTCCTTCCCCCTTTCCTCCTCTATCTTTCCTTCCTTCCTTCCCTCTCCTTCCTTCCTCCCCTTTCTCCTTCCTTCCTTCCTTCCTCCCCACCCCTTTCTCCTTCCTTCCTTCCTTCCTTCCTCCCCTCCCCTTCCTTCCCCCTTTCCTCCCCTATCTTTCCTTCCTTCCTTCCCTCTCCTTCCTTCCTTCCTAAATCATGCATACACTGCTTGATAAATGATAAATAATGATAAATAATACACTGCTTGATAAATAATAATAATAATAACGAATGCAGGCAGCTATTGCTTGAATAGTCTTAGCAATTCCACTTTTAAGTTTATTAAGCCTACGTAATCTACCATTCTAAGTTGCAACGGCATGAAAGAAGTGATTTATGACCAGTTTTCACACTTACAACCGTTGTAGCATCCCCATGGTCAAAAAGTCAGACACTTGGCAACTGACTTGTACTTAGGACAGTTCCATTGTCCCAGGGTCACGTGATCACAATTTGAAACCTTCCCAGCCTGCTTTCGACAAGCAACATCAATGGCTGAAGTCAGATTCACTTAAGGACTGCATAATTCACTTAGCAACCGCAACGATTCTCTGGATGACTGTGGCAAAAGCGGTCGTAAAATGGGGCAAAATTCACTTAGCGTCTGCCTTGCTCCGCAATGGAAATGTTGGACCCAATCGTGGCCATAAGTCAAGGAATATCTGTAATAACTAATGTGAGTTTATTTACCAGGTTGTTTTAACCTGGGATTGGGCGGGAAAGGGGGAGAGATCAGTGGATCCTCGCATACGGCCTCAACTCAGCATTCTGACCAAGCTCCCAAATGCAAAAATATTTCGCTTCAGCAATACAAACACCTCTGAATTTTGCACCGCAATTAGGGACGCAAACAAAAGCCGCACGTCGGTAAAATTGTTTGTGGAAATTAAGGCCTTCCAAAAATGCATGAAAAAATAATATTTTAGCATACATATTCTTGCCAGGGCAACCTTTTTTTTTTTTTTTTTGAAAAATTCAAAAACAAGGCTAACAATAAGACAAATAGAATTACAGAACGGGGACTAGGTTATCTTAGCTGGGTGTCGACTTCCCTAGAGTTTGCAAAACAAAACAAAACAAAAAAAGGCATGTTTAGCTGTAAAAAATGGATTTGTCCTATTCTAAAAGGCGATATGGGCAAGTGAATTCAACACATTATGTAGAACTAACAGATAAAGCCTTTTTTAAAGAGAAGAAAAATATTAGCTGATAATCGTATTGGGATACTTGATAGTATAATATGGGCAACCTATTCTGAACTGGAAGATTTCTGATATTAGATGAAAGCAAAATTCTATAGAAAAAAAACCTTCAACTTATGACCACAATTGAGCCCAAATTTTTCTGTTGTTAAGTGAGACAATTGTTAAGTGAGGCTTGCCCCATTTTACGACCTTGCTGGCCTGCGGTTGTTCAGTGAATCACTGCAGTCGTTCAAGTTAAGAACACGGCTGTTAAACGAATCGGGCTTCTCTGTTGACTTTGCTTGTCAAAAAGGGGATTCCTGTGACACCTCCCCCCACACAGGAGACGGCAACCGTCATAAATATGAGTCAGTCATTAATACGAGTCAGTTACCAAGCGTCTGAATTTGAATCATGGGGAATCCTGCAACGGTCGTAAGTGTGAAAAAAAAACGATCGTGAGTCACTTATTTCTGTGCTGTTGTGACTTGAAATGGTCACTGAACGGATGCTTGTACCATTTTCCCAAAAATAAGACCCTGTCTTATATTTCTTTGAATCCCGAAATAAGCATTTGGCCTTATTTTTGGGGAGGTCTTATTATTTTGGGGCGCGGGGAGCAAGATGAGGCTCCTCTTTCTGTCTTACCTGATTTTCAGCTCTGCGTTTAAATATTTTCGGGGAGGGCTTATTTTGGGGGGAGACTTATTTTAGCACATGCATTGAAAAGCCTGATTGGGCTTACTTACTTACTTATTTATTTATTTATTAGTTCGATTTATACGCAGCCCTTCTCCGGAGACTCAGGGCGGCTTACGATGCGTTAAGCAAAAAGAGCCTGGATAGCTCAACAGACTAAATAGCCTGTTATTAACATTCAGCTGTCTGCAATTATTGCAAGTTCGAGGTTCAAGGTTGACTCAGCCTTCCATCCTTTCTAAGGTAGGTAAATTGAGGACCCAGTTTGTGGGGGCAATAAGCTGACTTTGTATAAAAAATATACAAAAGTATGAAGGCTATTGCTTAACGCCTTGTAAGCCGCCCTGAGTCTCCGGAGAAGGGCGGCATATAAATTTAATTTTAAAAAAAACATAGCCTTCATACTTTTGTATATACCTGCTTAGTAGGGCTTTTGCCCCCCCCACAAGCGATGTTCTTTTTTATACAAAGTCAGTTTATTGCCCCCACAATCCGGGTCCTCATTTCACCTACCTCAGAAAGATGGAAGGCTGAGTCAACCTTGAGCTTAGTGAGATTCGAACTTGCAGTAATTGCAGGCAGCTGGCAACTAAGTGCTACTTTAACAGCGCTTAGTCCACTGCGCCACCAGGCTCTTTATTGTCAGGGGATGTCTTACTTTCGGAGAAACAGAGTAAGTTGAGGGACTATCTGAAATTTCTTAGAGTAGTATTTATTAAATTATTTTCATAAACTAAATATTTGGAGCGGGGGTGTCGATGAACAATTTGAAACTTCAAGAAGAAGGAGTTGAAGAATTCGGGGATAAATCTCAGCAATTATAAATGTGACTTTATTAAAAAAAGAAATATGAAAGTCACCGATAATACATGCTGTGGCTTTCTATTTATCCTCACCTGTTATTACTCTGTTGTTTTTTCCAAGCCTATGTACTCATAACTTCCATCTATATATTTATCCAAGTTGCCATTTCTCTTTTACCTCGACTTTTGCTCTTTGCAAAATTGTTAATTGTCGCATGAGATCTAAGGGTAATGTATATTTAAGCCCAGTGCTAATGACCCTATTTTTAGACACAATAGTTCTTATGTTAATGCAAACGCCGAATGATTAAGTGCAAAGTCGGGATATTTTCTTTCGGGCGAAGAAAAGAAAACAAAAACCAAAAAAATAAAAAAAATAATAAAACAAAACAAAAACAGAGCTGTAATTTGAATCTTAAAATGTTAATGGATAAGCAAATCTGCATTGTTATGCTAGCTGGTGGTAAGGGGTGAGAGATCCTGAAAGCGTAGGCATGAAATGCCACAGGAAGCTTAACGAAGGTTAATATTTTCAAACCAGCACCTTTTTCCTTATTTGTTATTCCTTATTCATCATGTTTAAAATGTCCAACTTGGTTTTTGATCCATAGGATTTGATATTTGTTTGATGAAGATTTCTTACTCAACTTAATTTTCTGATACACTGTACTTGTAGCAAGCACTATACAGGGAAAAATGGCATGAGGTTTATCATTAAACTACCATATTTTTCGGAGTATAAGATGCTCCGGACTATAATACACACCTACCTTTTTTGGGGAGGAAAACAAGAAAAAAAAAAAAATCTGCCTCTGCCTCCCAGCAATTTATCTCCTTGCAGCAAACAGCCTGTTTCAATTTCAGCTTCAGCACAGCCTGATTAGCACAAACAGCTGATTATCGGTTGGGTCGGCCTCCCGAAGATCAGCTGTTTCAGGCTGCAGAGATTGCCATAGCCTATTGCTGCTTCTGCATGTCCCAGTTTCTGGGGGCCAGTGGGTGGATGGGGCCAGCATAACTATCCGTCCCCGACTCCATCACAGTCAGCACTGCCCTCCTGACCCCAAACCCTCCTTTTCCATTCCCCAATTCTCTGCTTCTCATTGGCCATCTTCCAAGTCATATCTACTACTTCAGCTCACAGGAATGTCCCCCCTCCCATCCCATCTCCTAGGGGACAATATCTTCGGGGAAATTAAGTAGGTGAAATGTCAAGCGTCTTCTTCTCTTCCTTATGTCAGAACTGGAGTGCTGACAGCCATATTTGTATTGGCATCCTTCAGTCTCAAGAGACTATGGTATCACGCTCTGGAAAGAGATCCTAAAACAGCATCTAACGTGGCTACAAAGGCCAATTTGAGAGCGGCCATCCCTTCAACACTGAGGGCAGATATATTCTGTCCCCTGCCCAGCCCCCAGATTTCACTGGTTCCGGGACGGCCTCTTTGCCTTGGCCTGCCGAACAAGTGTCTCTTCGAGTTGGAGAAGGCCATGCTGCGTCTTTAGCTTCCAAGCTGAACGATCGGAGGTCAAGGTTTCCCAGTGGTTGATGTCCATTCCCAGGGCCTTTAGGTCCCTCTTGCAGATAGCCTTATATCGCAACTGTGGTCTCCATCTGAGGTGCTTTCCCTGCACTAATTCCACATACAGGAGATCTTTTGGAATCCGACCATCAGCCGTTCTCACGACATGCTGCAGCCAGCATAGACATCACTGAGTCAATACTGTATACATGCTAGAAATTCCAGCACGTTCCAAGACTGCGCTATTTATAATAGCGCATAGTGCCATATTTGACAGTACAGGTTATTCGATAGGCCGTGATGACCTCTGCTCGCTGTTGGTCGGCTGCCTTGAGAACGTTTCTCCTGTCCATCTTTCAGATGTCTTCATTCATTCATTCATTCATTCATTCAATTTCTACAGCCGTCCATCTCAGCAAACGATTCTGCTACATGAAGCCTTCCTATTGTTATAGATCCCTTTTCTAACATAATTCACTTTGGTTATGATTTATGTTGCTTTCTCGTACAATCTCTGGCAGGGTAGCAGCATTCGTTTGCGAAATCCAAAGAAGTCATTTGAACATGCTGGATCTCGTTTGAGTAGGCTTAGCCCTGGCTTTGATGTGACAATCAATTCCAAGGCATTCAGGAACAATGTCGTCTGTCCATAAAGACGTGTTTTTCCCCTTGTCACGAAAGCCCGCGTTTTGGCTGAAACAATCCCTCCCTAATGAATTCTGAACCCTAAAAAAAAATAAAAATAAATCTAGAATGAATTTCCCAGGATTAGATAGCTCTTCCGTTTTATCTAAAGTGGTCAAAGAGGTATACAGGTAATCCTTGGCTTACAACAGTTCATTTAGTGACCGTTTGAAGTTATTGTCCTGATCTAGGCTTCCCCAAACCATGAAGGAGGCTCCTTGTCCCGACAAAAAAACAACAACCCTTTTTATTAAGTTACTGTGACTTCCTCTCATTCACATCCAGCAAAGTCTTTCAAGGGAGAATTTACAGTCACAGACCTTATCTGGCTTGGAGAGCTGCCAGGCCGATATCTTCAAGGAAGGAATCATGGAAAGTCGCGAACCAATTAAGCAGACTAATTGTCTCTTGCAAACTCCACTTCCCTTTTACTCCTCTTTTATTCCCTCTGGGAAGGGCCATTCATCGCCCACCTGTGGCTTTACTCCTGAGTTGACCCTTGTTCCTTAGCTGTTCTCTAATCGTGGCAGCTCTGCACATGCGCAACCTGGGAACAGGGTCCAGCTGTTCGTCTGCCTCACTGATGTCTGACTCCGAAAGCAGCTGATAACTGGCATCCGGCCCTGGTCCCCTCTCTGCCTCTGACGTAGAGCCATCTTCAGAGCATTCCCCAGACTCCAGCACTGGCCCATGTTCTTCCTCAACCTCTACACTGTCTGAATCTTCTGCCAGCTCTGCTGATCGCTGGCAGTCCACAAGTTACAATGGCACGGAAAAAAGTGAGTGATGTTAACTTTTTCAAACTTACGACCGCTGCAGCATCCCCCCGGTCATGTGGTCAAAATTCAGATGCTTGGCAGCTGACTCATATTTATGACGGTTGCAGTGTTTCTGTTGTGACCTAGGCTTCCTGAGTCATTAAAACACACGAGCAGTCCCAAATCCTCTTTTATTGCAAAGAGCTGTGAATTACGTTCATTCAGAGCTGAGTCCCAGTTAGTTGCAAAAAGTCCTTCGCGATAATCACCAACCTTTATCTCCCTTGACACTCTGCCAAAGACCTATTGGCAAAGCCACATGGATTCCAGAATCAAACAGAGATGCCGACTGGGAACAGAGTTAACAACGTTGCTTTTCTGCAAAGGGTCCATGTGCCTTTGCTCCTCTTTTGAGCCTTATCGGAGGGGCCAATTATCTCCAGGCCTTACTCCCAAGTTGTCCCTTTTGTTTTAACTGTTCTTGCCTTCTGGCAGCTCTGTGCATGCACGCACTAAGAACAGGCTCCTCCTGTTCCTCTGCCTCGCTGAGGTCCAAATCTGGAGGCTCCGGAGGCAGCATGTATCTCCCAGATGGCCCTTTCTCTGCCTGTGACGCAGAGTCCTCATCCGAGCAAGTTGTTGGCGGACCACGACATCTACCAACTATCTATGCTTACTTCTCTTACGTATTCACACAGTTTCCAACACTGCTGTCCTTAAGCAATACTTTTCTTCGGAAAAACTAAGTTTTGTATTTACAGTTGATTACTTACTTATTTGCTTGTGAATGTGATAGGCCAATTCCAATCACAAATTGACTCTGAATGATGAATAATTCCCTTTGGGTAATTCAAATTAAAATTTACACATAAAGCATACCCCCTTTCCCCCAATCCACGATGATAGAATTTGATTCCTTTCTTTAAAAAAATAAAAAACAAACCCAGAACAACTCAGCAATGCTCAAGAGCAAAAATCTTCCATTTTAATACAAGGATATCAACTGTAAACAGTGGTATTAATTTTGGCCGAGCTCATTTATGCGGATTTACATTCCGTAGCGCGGGTTAAGCAAGCCGTTCCATGTTCATTTCCAACGTTATATTTTATGCTGCCTTTTACCCAACGTCAATATCTATTTTGATCCATGGGAATAGAGAGAATATAAATTAAATGCATATATAATGTTTACTGCCCATGCATAATTTATAAACCAACTTGCAGGCTCAATGTGCCTGCCGGAGACGTTCGGGGACCTCGCTACAACTCGCCCGAAAGAAGCCTGTCTTAACTTTTTGATGTGGGCAGAGAAGATGAGGAGGCTCAGTTACACAAACTTGCAAATTCTAGAACTTTGTCATGTGCAAAAAAACCCAGAACTCATGGAAAATCAGAATAACAGAGTCACAGAATTGAAAAGGAATTTGGGAGGTCTTCCAGTCCAATGCACGGTCCCGTTACGAACCAGTAGTAAAGGTAAGTAGAACCCACCCCTCCATGGATGGTCAGAGAAAGCCTCAAGGGGAGGTCAGTGCTGTTTTCTGCAGTGCAAGAATTCTAAGCTAGGCCCCTTCTTAATACTTCCTTCCACTCTGGCTGGAGATTCTATCACATTTTTGGGTCAATGCACAAACAGAAAGTGTTGAGTGGATCACACCAGGGGTGGATTCTAAAATTTTTTACTACCAGTTCTGTGGGCGTGGCTTATTTTGTGGCCGTAGCTTGATGGTCATGTGACAATTCTTTAGGATTTAGCAGAGGTACTAGTCTACCAGGCTTTTAACTGCTTGTAGAGCTGTACCGGTCTACTTATTTGTTTTTGGAGGCACTGGTCTACCCATTTGTTTTTGGAGGCACCGGTCTACTCATTTGTTTTTGGAGGCACCGGTCTAGTCATTTGTTTTTGGAGGCACCAGTCTACCACCACACGTTTAACACTGATCAGCTGTAGGGCGGCCCTTTGAAGCTCCACGGCAAGAGTGTAAACAGTTTTTTTTCCTTCTAGCCGATCAGCTGGGACTCGGGAGGCAGCAATAGATTGGGGGCAGGGCCAAATAAAAGGCAAGAATAACGCGGGAGGGCAGTGGGGGCGGGAGGGCCCAGCTCCCGAACAAAGGGAACTGGTTCGGTGATGTCATATCATCACCGCTATCGGCTTGGCGGAACCAGGCTGAACCGGGAGGAACCACCACTGGATCACACTCTTGGACCTGTTCAGTTTTCTTTATACAAACTTATCACTATGTTTTAGTATTTATATTACACAAACACAACCAAACCACATGAGATGAGATGGTACCCTCTGCCCCATTTGAACCCCAGCTCAGGTGTGTTTTTTTTTCAAGAGGCACCTGGACTTTCTTGTTATTCTTTGAAGATGTTCCATTTCAAAGGGCCACAGGTTGGGGACCCCTGATCTAAACAGAGGGCTTTTTAGCCGAAAGACCACGTTGTAAAAATATATATTTTTATATATATATTGGGAATTTCCCAGTATCTGAAAAGAACTTCCCTCTTCAAGATTGATTTGATGGGGTTTACTTTGCTTGATGCCGTCTGTAAATTTAGCATTCGGGTCCTTCAGTTCCTTACAAGAGGGACCTGTTCGGTGACATGTCACATATTAAAATCCCGCCTTGGCACTTCCTTACTCGGTAATTATTCTATCAAAGCCGTGAACAATTTGTGAAGGTCTGTGAAGATCGCAACGTGTTTTTTTTGTTCCCCTTTCACCTGCCGGCACTTTTCAAATTAACTAAGATAATAATCTTCCAGTATTAAGTACCAGCGCTTCTGACTTCTGTTATCAAGCAATTTTGTTCTTTAATGGGCACTTACTTAAGTCTGCATTTTTTTTCATTTTTTTTTAAAGTTAACTCAGCAATGCTGTTCAACTGTTCTCTGCAATGGAAGGATCTGTATTCTGGTTTTAAAGTACAGGCAATTCTTGATTTACAACAGTTCATTTAGTGAACAGTTCATTTAGTGTTACAACGGCACTGCGAAAAGCGACTTGTTTGCACACTTATGACCGTTGCATTATGGTCATGGGGTTTACATTCGGATGCTTGATAGCTGGTTCATATTTATGACGGCCGCTGTGTCCCAGGGTCCCATGATTCCCTTTTTATGACCTTCTGAAAAGCAAAGTCAAAGGGGAAGCCGGATTCACTTAGCAATTTAAATTAAATTAATGTTTAACGTAAACAATTTAAATTAAGTGTTACTAATTTAAGAACGGCAGGGATTCACTTAACCAACGTGGCGAGAAAAGTCATAAAACGGGGCAAAAAAACCTCACTTTAACAAATTTCTCATTTAGCAACATCAATTCTGGGCTCAATTGTGGCCGTAAGGCAAGGACTGCCATATGTGGCAGTGAGAAAAATGCAAACCACGCTCAACAGAAATCTTGTATTAATGTCACGGAAGTTAAATGGGTTTAAATTTGAGGTCATTTTATTGGCAACATGCTTTGCGTTTTAAAAGAGTTATTTTCTGGTTTTCTTTCACACTTTTTTTTTTTGCAATATTTTTTTTTAAACATGAAATATAGGTAGTCCTCAACCTACGACCACAACTGAGCCCAAAATTTATACGGTCGTAAGTGTGAGAAATGGCTATGTCATTGTTTTCCCAGTGCCACTGTAACTTCAAACAGTCGTTAAATGAACCGTTGTAAACCAAGGAGTACCCGTACTGCAGGGGTGTTATTCATTTACTTTCCCTATGGTTTGCAAATGTGAGCGTGCCCCATAGACGCATGCGCCCAGCCTTCCACGCATGTGCTTTGCTGGCGCATGCGCCCGGCCTCAAAAACACCCCCAACGAAATAAAGCTCTGAGGCCTGAAGTTCCTCAAAGTTCCAATTTATTAGAAATGTTATATTGGCACATCTGGGAAAAGCCGAATCTGAAAGCTTCCAGGTTTTCCACACCCAGCTAAGAGTTCACAGCCCTTGCCACAATGTGACAAGTTCATCACATTGTCCAATCAACTCTTCACACTCCACTGGATACAATCTTCAGGCAGTCTCCAACAGACACAGGGAAAAGTCCTTGACTACGGAATGTTGTTATGACTAACTTTCTACCACTCCAACAACAACCCCCTCCCAACTTTCCCAGATAAAATATGTGGCAGTTAAGAAGCAAAAAAGAAAATTGTCTTCCAAAACTGACAATGTGGTTAAATAGGATGGCACAGAGCCAGGGTGGGTGCGCGGGCCCATTCGTGATTTCCGCTACCAGTTCGGGTGAACAAGTCTGAACTGGCTGAATATCACCTCTGCTGCACTGGCTATTGCTTATTTTCATATAACTGTTTTTAGTCTCACTTAAAAAAACACATCCAAATTTCTTAATCATAGCCCTCTAACATATTCTTCAAAAGTTTTTCATGCTATTTAAGGTAAATATCACTTTTTTTTTTTGAAGAAAAGAAAAACATGACTAACTTAAGTCTTACTCATTTAGACGAATTTAGTCTAAGTATGAATAATTTTGAGTCTACCCCCGAGATGTAAGAACACCGACAGATTAAAATCCAAGAAAGTAAACTAGGAATTAAGTCATCGGTCATGCAATCTTTAGGTTTTAGGTTTTATTTGATTTATATACTGCCCTACTCCTGAAGTCTCAGACTTTTTTTTTGGAGATTTTTAATTTATACATTTTTCAAGAGTAGTTATCAATATTATATAGCATTTTATATCAATATTTTAAAGAAAATTACAATTTCAGGGAGAAAAAAAAACGTTATGGAAGAGTCAAGCAAATTTAAAATCCTCAGAGCTATCATTTATCAGTGTGCTGTTTGTTTAATAGATCAAAATAACTGATATTATAATGCCAACAACTGAAACGATCTATTACAGTTCCCTCAATTATTCATTACAACCAGGTTCTCCCATATAATTTAAGAGTTAAGGCAATAGGCTAGACAGTGGGAGACTGTGAGTTCTAGTCCTGCCTTAGGCACAAAATCCAGCTGTATGACTTTGGGCCAATCACCAGGAGATGGTGAGTTCTAGTCCCACTTTAGGCATGAAAGTCGACTGGGTGACTTTGGGCCAATCACCAGGAGATGGGGAGTTCTAGTTCAGCCTTAGGCATAAAAACAGGCTGGGTGATGTGGGCCAAACACCAGGAGACTGTGAATTCTAATCCCACTTTAGGCATGAAAGGAGGCTGGGTGACCTTGGGCCAATCACCAGGAGATTGTGAGTTCTAGTCCCACCTTAGCCATGAGTCAGTGGGGTGACTTTGGGCCAATCACCAGGAGATTGTGAGTTCTAGTCCCACCTTAGCCATGAGTCAGTGGGGTGACTTTGGGCCAATTACCAGGAGATGGTGAGTTCTAGTCCTGCCTTAGGCATGAAAACCGGCTGGCTGACTTTGGGCCAGTCACCAGGAGACTGTGAGTTCTAGTCCTGCTTTAAGCACAAAAGCCAGCTGGGTGACTTTGGGCCAATCGCCAGAAACCTTGTGAGTTCTAGTCTCGTTTTAGGCACAGAAGCTGGCTCAGTGACTTGGGCCAAACCAACTCTCTCAGCCCAACCCACCTCACAGGGTTGTTGTTGTGGAGAACACAGGAAGAATAAGATGTGTTGAATAGTCTGCTGCCTTGAGATATAAAATTACAGGTAGTCCTCGACTTAGAAGAGTTCATTGAGCGACTGTTTGGAGTTGCAATGGCACTGATAAAGTGACGGATGACTATTTTCACACTTAACGACCATTGCAGTTCCCTGTGGTCGGGGGATCAAAATTCAGCCTCTTGGCAGCTGACTCATATTTATGACGGTTGTCATGTCCCGGGGTCATGTGATCCTCTTTTGCGACCTTCTGAGGAGCAAAATCAATGGGGAAGCCACTTACAAACCATGTTACTCACTTAACAAGCACCGGAATGATGATCGTAAGTCGATGACACCCTGTAACGCTAAACAGGTAGGACTGTGCTTTCTTTGCTTAAAAGCAAACTTATTATAGGGATGACCGCTACAATTTTCATTTGTGTCCGGTCTTAGGATTGTGGGAACTCACGGCAACATCAAGGTCAGAGGTGCTATTCAGACTGTTCAGACCGCTTCGCCCGAACCGGTAGCGGAAATCATGGATGGGCCCGCTCACCTGCCCCGGCGCTATGCCATCCTATTTATGCACATTTTGAAGCCATGCACATGCATGCAAGCTACGCATGGGAGCACAGCGCATGCACGCATTCACATTTGCAAACCGGTAGGGAAAGTTAGTGAATGGCACCTCTAAAAAAGCTCTGTGGGGGGTCCCGTGTGTGTCTTGGAATGCAAACTCCGCGCTGTTGCTTTAAGAACTGACCTGGAAAAATCATGGCTCTTTGCTGCCATTTGCTCTGGAAGCACAATTTACTAGACAAGCTTTGATTTCCCGTCGCAATTGCATTAGAAATTCAAATGCATCGTCTCCGTGCCCCCACATCGCCTAGGCCTCCCTTTCCATTGCTTAACTTAAAAGCACCATAAATTTCCACCTTGTTTTGGTTCGCAGAGCTGTCTTTCCTTTGCTACAGGAGTGAACCGAACTGTTCTTCGGTCGTTACGGAGTTCAAATCCCACAAACGTCAAGTTTTTAGGAATTTTTTGGGGATCGGCGGCTTAATACAATTTTTTTAAAAAAATATGATTTATATGCCGCCCTTCTCCGGAGACTCAGGGCGGCTTACAGTGCGTTAAGCAATAGCCTTCATACTTTTGTATATTTATATTTATACAAAGTCAGCTTATTGCCCCCAACAAACTGGGTCCTCAATTTACCCACCTTATAAAGGATGGAAGGCTGAGTCGACCTTGAGCCTGGCTGGGATTGAACTCGCAAGTAATTGCAGGCAGCTGGATCTTAAATGCTGCCTTTGTAGGAGGCATTACCCCCCTACGCTACTCAGGCTCCTCAATCTAAAGAAAAGAGCAACCCACCCACCCCTCTAGCACTGATGATGTTACCTAGTTTGGTAATGAAACGTCTGCCCGAAAACCACCAAGCTCGGAGAGCACCAAATTCAACCCCAAGCAACCAATAATCTCTTCTATATCGGTTAGAGTCTACAGATAGGCCTCAACTTAGAGCCATTCATTTATGGTTATGGACGTTTTTATTCCAACAAGCTGGGATAACCTAAACAAGAATTTTAACTGTTGGTTTATTTTTAAGACATTGGGGCCAAATTATTTAATATGTTTTTAACTTGTTTTTAACTTTTGTATATGGCTGTGTTTTATTGTTGGCTGTACACCGCCCTGAGTCCTTTGGGAGAAGGGCGGTATAAAAATTAAAATAAAATAAAATAAAATAAAATAAAATATAAAATAAAATAAAATAAAATAAAATAAAATAAAATAAAATAAAATAAAATAAAATAAAATAAAATAAAATAAAATAAAATAAAATAAAATAAAATAAAATAATAAAATAAAATAAAATAAAATAAAATAAAATAAAATAAAATAAATAAAATAA
This sequence comes from Coluber constrictor foxii, assembly GCA_038048745.1. Lineage (NCBI taxonomy): Eukaryota > Metazoa > Chordata > Lepidosauria > Squamata > Colubridae > Coluber > Coluber constrictor. The sequence continues at coordinate 239,611 of CM075965.1, read as the reverse complement.
AATAAAATAAAATAAAATAAAATAAAATAAAATAAATAAAATATTTACCGATCCCCTCCTGCGACCTTCTGATGAGCAAAGTCGATGGGGAAGACGGAGTCACTTAACATCCAGGTTTATTAATTGATCAACTGCAGTGTTTCACTTAACAATTGTGGCGTAAAATAGGGCAAAATTCCCTTAAGAAATATCTCGCTTAGCAGCAGAAATTTTGGCCTCCAATTTTGGTCGTAAGTCGAGGATGGTCTTCCACTTGGTAACGTAAGGTAGATGTTCTTATCCAGCTCCCCAAACTCGACAAACTCTCTGAAGTTAACTCAATGATTCCTTTATTAGGAGCACCAGGAGCTCCAGCAAAAAGTTTCTCATTCAACACAGGCTAACAAGTCCCTCCATCTGGAAGATGAATAGTTGTCTCCCACATCTATTCATCTCCGCCCCCTGCCTTTTATCCCCAGAGCTAGAGTGAGGCTTTGCTAGCAGCGGTGGCTCTTCCACCCCAAGGATCAGCCCATGGATTTCCACTGCTCTCCTCTCCTCTGCATTCTGCACATCCATGCATCAGGCACTGGACCCAGCTGTTCCTCCTCTTCCTCATCAGCCGCCTCCAGACATGGTGGCTGATGACTCTCCATCTGAGGGCTGACGGATGGCTCAGGCTCTGCCTCCATCTCTCTCTCTCTCTCTCTCTCTCTCTGCCAGCCCCATTCCCTCTTCCCCTCGGAGCTCTCAGGTTGCCTGGATGCTGACTCTGATTCCCACGTCTCCTCCTCCTCCTCCTCCTCCTCCTCCTCCTCCTCCTCCTCCTCCTCCTCCTCCTCCTCCTCCTCCTCCGATTCGGCTGTTGGAGGGGGCCAGCGGCCAACAGGCCACAACACTTAGCAGCACAAATCTTGGGCTCAAATTTTGGTCGTAAGTCGAGGACTGCCTTCTACTTGATAACGTAAGGCAGAGAGCAATTGGTTGCTCCTCGTCGTGCGTTTCTTGGTTTTGTGTATACATGAATTTTACATAATGCTCGGGAGTTGATGACTAGAGGTTCACCATGAATAATTGAAGTGTAGGTTGTTACTCCTATAAAAATGCAAAAGATCAGAGAGTTGAGGCTTTTTTTCTGAAACTCACCCTCCTCAAATCAACTTTCTTCTCCGTGACTTTATAGCAAATGCTCCTCTCCTGACAGCACGAGTAGCATTGCTGCTTTTAGCTCTCACCCCCATAAGTTCATCCTTTATTCTGAAGAATATCCCACTCGAAAATTTATGTTGGTGGGCCTGGCTGTTGCCAACAAAATTCAACAGGCTGTCTAACGCTTCAACGGAAAGCTTATTTCTTTTGAGAACTTCTGTCTTTTCTTCGTTTGCCTGACACTTGTCGGTGCCATCCCTGTCGTCTTTTGTGAGATGTAAGGGCATTGATCATACAATTATCATTGGCCTCCTGACAGCTCATTCTTCAGATGGAAGAATTCTTCAGATGGAAAAGTCAGGATGAAGAAAATCGAGCGTGTTGAAAGACAAGTGTTTAACTTGTGGGGCGGGGGGGGGGGGGAATATGGCAGACTAACTGTTGCTTTGGAAGTGAGCACCGAAGTAATAAGAACCTGCATTCTTACAACTTTTGTTGTTGCTGTTGTTAGTTGCGAAGTTGTGTCCGACCTATCGCGGCGCCATGGACAACATTCCTCCAGGCCTTCCTGTCCTCTACCATCCTCCAGTGTCCATTTAAGCTTCTTCAGTGACTCCATCCAGCCACCTCATTCTCTGCCGTCCCCTTCTTCTTTTGCCCTCAATCTTTCCCAGCATTAGGCTTTTCTCCAGTGAGTCCTTCCTCCTCATTAGGTGGCCAAAGGATTTGAGTTTCCTCTTCAGGATCTGGCCTTCTAAAGAGCAGTCAGGGTTGATCTCCTCTAGGACTGGCCGGTTGGATCGCCTTGCAGTCCAAGGGACTCTCAGGAGTCTTCTCCAGCACCAGAATTCAAAGGCCTCCATTCTTTGGCGCTCAGCCTTCCTTATGGTTCAACTTTCACAGCCATCCATTGCAACTGGGAAAACCATCGCCTTGACTATACGCTCTTTTGCTGGCAGGGGGATGTTTCTGCTTTTTAGTATGCTGCCTAGGCTTGCCATAGCTTGGAGTCCCGAAATATCACTTCGAAACGCAGCACACCTGTTTAGGCACCACCGCTATCACTGCTAATACTACAGGTTGTCCTCGAGTTACGACCACAATTGAGCTCAAAATTTGCGTCACTGAGCGAGACAGTGGATGAGTTTTTGTCCCATTTTGCCACCTTTCTGGCCACAGTTGTGAAGTGAATCAGCACAGTGTTTAAATTAATGGGGTTGTTAAGTGAATCTGGCTTCGTCATTGACTTGGCTGGCCAGGAGGTTGCAAAAGGTGGTCACAAGACCCCTAGATCCTGAGACCGTTATAAAGGAACCAGTTGACATGTGTCCAAATTTTGATCGTGTGACTATGGGGATGCTGCAATGGCCATAAGTGCGAAAAACGGTCATAAGGCACTTTTTTGAGTGCCACTTGTAACTTCAAATGGTCATTAAATGAATGGTTGTAAGTCAAGGATTACCTGTGGTATAAGTTTAGGAAGAATTAATTCTACGGATGAAAGTCAACTAGTATCTCAGGAACTTTCCCGTCTTTCATTTAACAGGCAAGGACAATCCAAAATAAAATATAGTAATGATTTCCCTTGAAAACTGACTTAAATACAGGTAGTACTCAGTTTACAACTTCCCTCTCCTCCCCAGCAGGTAGATTAGTGGCTATGGCTTTGGTGAATGGAGGAGCAAGGGATTGCAAGATTGACTGGGAAACTGTCATGGGACATTGAAACAAAGATTCCATTACCGCGGCAACAGCCAATCACATTGAAGCAGCCACACTTTTATTCCCTCAGGAGTCATGGATCCTGAATTTTGAACACATTCTGTAAATGAGGCCCTTTGGCTCAAGAATTGTTGCCCTGTGAGGCACCGTTTCGCCTACTTAAAGATCACAACAGCAAGAATTTTAGTAGCACACAGCTACAATCCTTACAATAAATGTAATTTGATTCCTACCACCCCTTCTCGATCGCTTGCTTTCACTTTTTTTCTAATCCGAAAGGCTGGCTTTGAAAGCTGACCCGTTTCCAGGTTGCTCTCGACAGTTCCCGCCAACTCCGTCTGAAGTTTTAAAAGCCATCGCTTGGGTCAGAGAGGGAAACAATTTCTCTTCACAGCGCTACAACTCAGCCGTAGCAACATGGATGTTAAAGCCTTGAGAGCAGCTTTGGTGGCAAAAAAACCTCTTTCTCGGTTTCCGATAAACATACCCCGAGGCTGGAGATTTTGCATGCCCGATGCCAGAGTCGGCAGTCGGATTTTTGCAAAGGCTCCAAAGGAAGAAAAAAATCCATCCAAGTATTTATTTAAAGCCTTCGAATCTGGGAAAGTAGCAGTGATCCATATCGAGAGACGCTTAATTCAGGCCTCCAATGACGTAAATTAACTTCGTGCAGTCCAGTTCTTAGCCACCGCACCGATTACCTAATTTATTATTATTATTTTCCATTTGCTAAATTTATTTGCCGCTTATCTTGCTGTGGGACTGCAGGTTGTCCTCGAGTTACGACCACAATTGACCCAAATGTCTGTTGTTAAGTGAGACATTAGTTAAGTGAGCTTTGTCCCATTTTGCAACGTTTCTTGCCTCCGTGGTTAAGTGCTCACTGCAATTGCTAAATTACTAATCCAGCTCTTAAGGCTTCCCCGTTGATTTTGCTTGTCAGAAGATCGCTTGTCAGGGGATCACATGACCTTGGGACACTGAAAACCGTCATAAATATGAACCAATCGCCAAGCATCCGAATTTCATTGTGGGGATGCCATTGTAACTTCAAACAGTCACTAAATGAACTGTTTTCAGTCGAGGAGCACCTGTAAATGATCTTGGTTTATTGCACCATGTCTCTCTCACTCTCTCAGAGATAAACACCCACAAAAATAATTGTAAACGAAATCAAATACTGGGAACTCCACCAGAGGTGAGTTTCAGATATTGTTAGCCCCAGTTCGCCCCGCGAATGCACACACACTTAGCGTGCATCTTCCGGCCTTCCTTACATATGCCTGGCCTCGAAAACATGGCTAAATAGGATGGCATAGCGCCAGGATGGGTGGGCGGGCCCACCTGCAATCTCTGCTACCGATTTGCCCGAACCGGCTGAATACCATCTTTGAACTCCACCAACCTCTGAAAAAAATGAGTTTGTTTTGACAATGTGTAAGCTGTTTCCTTTACGGAAGAAACTCAGAAAAGTTTTAGATATTGTATTGGGGTGGGTGGGTGGGTGAAGAGTAAGAATAAACCTGTCAACCAGTGGTGGGCTTCGCGCATGCGTTTTGCGATCTACTCTGCCGCGCCTATCAACTGGGCTAAAAAACGAGAAATAAAGGTAGGTATAACGCGAGGGCAGGCGGGAGGGCCCAGTTCCCAGTCAAAGAGAACTGGTTCAGTGACGTCACATCATCACCACTACCAGCTCGCCCGAACCGGGAGCAACCCACCACTGCTGTCAGTTTGGAGTTTGGAGTCACCGGATTGATGGACTGAGAATTGATTGAAGATTGTGACTCAGGGGGAAAGTTTCAAAGTTTTGCTTTTTATTGGATGTAATTCCAGATCCGGGCCGGAGTCAGAATGACACCAAGTCCTTGCAAATTTGATACGTTCCTAATAAATAGACTTTGATGGAAAATGGACTTTATTTCATGGGACATGTTACTTGGAAGTAATTCCAAGTACTTGGAAGTAGTGGAAGTAAAAGTTTTTTAACTACCGGTTCTGTGGGCGTGGCTGACTTGGTGGGTGTGGCAGGGGGAGGCTACTGCAAAATCCCCATTCCCTCCCCACTCCTGGAGGAAGGATACTGCAAAATCTCCATTCCCTCTCTATTCCTGGGGGAAGGATACTGCAAAATCCCCATTCCCTCGCCACTCCAGGGGAAGGCTACTGCAAAATCTCCATTCCCTCTCCACTCCAGGGGAAGGCTACTGCAAAATCCCCATTCCCTCCCCACTCTAGCGGAAGGATACTGCAAAATCCCCATTCCCTCCCCACTCCTGGGGGAAGGATACTACAAAAACCCCATTCCCTCTCCACGCCAGGGGAAGGATATTGCAAAATCCCCATTCCTTCCCCACTCCTGGGGGAAGGCTACTGCAAAATCTCCATTCCCTCCCCACTCCAGGGGAAGGCTACTGCAAAACCTCCATTCCCATCCCACTCTGGGGCCAGCCAGAGGTGGTATTTGCCAGTTCTCCAAACTGCTCAAAATTTCCGCAACCGGTTTTCCAGAACCTGTCAATTAAGAGGGGGTTGGATTTAGGTAATTAGTGACTACCAAGGGATTCTTGGCTAAACCCTCTTTTAACTCCACCTCCAGGTTCTGCCATCCCTTCTTCGACAATTCCCAAAATAAGGAATCTGATTTTTTTTGTGTGGGAGAAATTCTGGCATTACTGAGCTTGGAGTTCAGAAAAGAGAATTATATTACATGGAAAGAAACAAATCTATCTTCTTGGTGTTAAGAAATGCAATCAAGATTTGCATTTTATCCATTTCTGAAATGCCTCTTCCCAAAATGAGAAGCCGGAGCAAATAGTTTTCTATACAGTTTAGACTTTAGTGATGAATTTCAGGCATGGATTAATATTTTATTGATGTTCCTTTTTCCTTTTTCTCTTTTACTTTTTGTGGTGTAATGCATTTCATTTTGTACCGTATCATTAGCGATGCTTTATTTATTTATTTATTTTTTGTCGCTTTGTTATGCCTCGCTAGTAAAATGTAAAAATGAAAACCAAACACAACAAAATCAAAAGAGGCTTTTATGGGGAGCAACTGTTTTATGGGCAGCTTAGAATTCTTCGAGATTTCTACCGGTTAATTTTTTTTTTATGAGAACAAATTTAATTGCAGCTTCACAGATGAATAGATGGTCTGAAACAGGTGATCATTTAGGTTCCATGCTGTCCCAAATTTTGAGATGTATTTTATAGCTTAATAGATAAAAATAAAAAGAAGTATGGGTAATCCTTGACTTACAACCATTCGTTTAGTGACTGTTCAAAGTTACAACAGCACTGGAAAAAAGTGACTTACGATCAGTGGTGAAATCTAAAATTTGTTACTACCGGTTCTGTGGGCGTGGCTAGGTGGGTGTGGCCATTTTTAAAAAACTTTTAAAACCATTTTTTCTACAACCTCTTCGGCGAAAGAGGTTGAAAAAAAAGGAGGTTTGAAAAAAATGCTTTCAAAAGGCTCTGACGATCCCAGCTGAGTTGCCTGATCGGCAGAGGCTTTTTTTCTTTTAAAAGCCTCTGCCGATCAGGCAACTCAGCTTGGATCGTCACAGGCATTTAAAAGAAAAAAAGCCTCTGCCAATCAGGCAACTCAGTCAGAGGCTTTTAAAAGAAAAAAAGCCTCTTCTGATCAGGCAACTCAGTTTGGATCATCAGAGGCTTTTAAAAGAAAAAAAGCCTCTTCCAATCAGGCAACCCAGTCAGAGGCTTTTAAAAGAAAAAAAGTCTCTGCCGATCAGGCAACTCAGCTTGGATCGTCAGAGGCTTTTAAAAGAAAAAAGCCTCTTCCAATCAGGCAACTCAGTCAGAAGCTTTTAAAAGAAAAAAAGCCTCTGCCGATCAGGCAACTCAGCTTGGATCGTCAGAGGCATTTAAAAGAAAAAAAGCCTCTTCCAATCAGGCAACTCAGCTGAGATCATCAGAGGCTTTTAAAAGCATTTTTTTCTACAATCTCTGAAGATTGTCTTTGATGATCCCAGCTGAGTCAAAGCCTTTGACGATCCCAGCTGAGTTGCGTGATCATCAGAGGCTTTTTTTTTTACTTTTAAAAGCATTTTTTTGGCCGAAGAGGTTGTAGAAAAAATGCTTTAATTTTTTTTTTTAAAAAAAGCCTCTGATGATTGCGTGGCTCAGCTGGGCATGTGGGGTGGGGGCAGGGATTTTTGCTACCAGTTCTCCGAATCACCTGCCTCCATCGCTACTGGATCGGGCGATCCGGTCCGAACTGGGAGCATTTCACCCCTGCTTATGATCGTGATTGTCGCACTTATGACCATTGCAACATCCCCATGGTCATGTAATCAATGATTCACTTAACAACGGTGGGGAGAAAGGTCGTAAAATGGGACAAAAATCACATAACCACTGTCTTCTTTAAGCAATATAAATTTGGGGCTCAATTGTGGCCACAAGTCAAATATTCCTTTGTATCAAAATATACAATATTGTACAATATACAACAGGTAAAAAGAAAAGCAATTCTTTTTAACAAACCCCTCCACCCATTTCAAGCTGCTTTAAAATTAAATAAAGGAGAGATTTTGCTTACAGCATAGCTATTAACTGAGATGGAATATAAAATAGCCTAATTTGTTCGCAAGGCTTTCTGTCAGGAAACGGAAAGGGTGACGGGAACTTTACAATTTTTTTTTTTTTATTTTCCCCAGGGCTGTTTTCCCTCCATTTTGCAACTTAAAAGTTTATTTCAAAAGCTGCTTCCCAAAGAAGTTTCATTCTTCTTGCCACAAAGGGGCAGCCACAAAGAAGAGGGAAGTCAAGCTATAGAGGGAAACTAATCCAAGGAAAGAAGCTGCCTAGAAGTAAGGAGAAATTTCCAGACGGAACAATTAACCAGTGGAACTCCTTGCCTCCAGAAGTCGTGGGTTTTACAACGCTGGAATTTTTTAAAAGAAGAGATTGGAGAATTGAATTCAGACAATTCCGGTTTCTCTGAAATGGTATAGGGCAGTGATGGTGAACCTTTTTGGTCCTGAGTGCGGAAAGTGTGCGGGCAAAACCCCAAAATGCAATGTGAGTGCCCCCCCCCACACGTGCCCCCCCTCCACACGTGCACCCTGCCCCACCCCTCACCCATTTTTGGCTTCCAGGTTGGTGCAGGAGGCTTTCCAGGCCGAAAATGGGGCACGGGGGGCACACTTACCTGCACGCACCCCCAAAATGCAATGCATGTGCCCCTCCACATGCACCCCGCCCTCTGCACACATGTACGTGCATGTCCCCCGCATGCGCCCTGTGCATGCATGACAGAGACCCAAAGACCAGCTGGCTGGTGGGAGGCACGGGTGCATGCGCAGTGGAACTGGGCTGGGGCGACAGCTGGTGTGCCCACAGATAGAGCTATGCTTATAGGTTCACCATTGCGGGTATAGGGTTTCCTGCCTGAGCAGGGAATTGGTCTTCTGTTCTGTTCTGTTCTGTTCTGTTCTGCTCTGCTCCCTCCCCTTCCCATTCCCATTCCTTTCTATTCTACTCTCTAGTCTGTTCCATTCTGTTCCTATTCCCTTTCCTACTCCTACTCCCTATTGTTCTGTTTTACTGTACTGTACTGTACTCTACTCTACTCTCTATTGCTTTCTGTTCCTACTCCTACTCCTACCCTACCCTACTCTACTCTACTCCCTTCCCTTCCCATTCCCATTCCTTTCTATTCTACTCTCTAGTCTGTTCTGTTCCTATTCTCATTCCCATTCCTACTCCTACTCTCTATTCTGTTCCTATTCCCTTTCTGTTCTGTTTTACTCTGCTCTGCTCTGCTCTACTCTACTCTACTCTACTCTACTCTACTCTACTCTACTCTACTCTACTCTACTCTACTCTACCCTACCCTACCCTACCCTACTCTACTCTACTCTACTCTACTCTCTATTCCAGTGGTTCCCAACCCTTTCCTATTCCTACTCTCTATTCTGTTCTGTTTTACTGTACTGTACTGTACTCTACTCTACTCTCTATTCCATTCCGCTCTGTTCCTACACCTACTCCTACTCTACTCTACTGCACTCCACTCCACTCCACTTCACCAAGCACCCAACTTTGTTTCTTCCTACTTAAAATTCTCTCCCCTCCCCCACCCACCCCGATACCTGTTTAACCATGCATCACGGATCAGATCCCACACTGCAAACTCTGGGGCCATCCGCTTCTTTGCTAACTCTTCTTATTGACTTAATTATCCATCAAAATGTCCAGGCAAAGATATAATTTTGCATGATGCGATGCAGAGATGCCAGGGGATTATAATGGATGGGCGCAGCCTATCAGATTAAAAGAAGCCATCTCTCAGAATGAGATATCTCCTTTAGCTGCCGCGCATAAACCTTGGGAGCGCATACATCGCTCAAACATCTGCTGCAAACGGTCCCTAACTTTTTCTGCTTGTCACTGGATAATGGCCTGGGTAAATTAAAACAAAAATCACACACACACACACACACACACACACACACACACACACACACAAAAGAACCCAGGGAACCATTTAGGGCTAACCTCCACCAAATGGAGTGAAGTCATCAAAGCGGTACTAATTGTTCCTTAAAGCCAACGTGGGCCGTTCCTCATTTTGAAGGATCAATGCACAATTTTGTCCACGGAGGTCTCTTAAATCAGGAGGGGCTCAGTGTTATCGGACATGTGGAGGAAAAGGTGAAATATATTTAGGCGCAGATGAGCTGCTTACAGGAACAAAAGGAAGGAGAATTATAGAGAAGCCGCAGGGGCTATTACTGAAATAGCGGAATTGAAAAGCAACCTGAATGGGCTGAAAAGCGATAGAAAGAAAAGGCGTTTTACCGTTCCCAATCCCTGGGCCCTGGGCCGCTACCAAGCTTTGAGCCCTTTGGAATTGGGCCACGGAATGGAGCTGCATGCATGCGGTGATGATCCAGGGCACGGCACAGAGGCAACAGTCAGTTCAAACCGCCCCTTTATTGCTCCAAATTTCTCCAAATGCTCCCACGTTTCTGGCAAGTCCCAGAGCAAAGTGATGACACACACACACACAGACACCTCAAGCAGCCTCTGGCTGCAAGTAGTCCAGCCCAACGTTGTGAGCACAACGGTTGCAAAGCAAGAAATCCAGCAGGGCAAGTCAATGAGTCCAGGAAGCAAAAGAGCAAGGCAATTTATCCAGGGAGCCAGAAAGAAAGCAGGAAATCCAGGAAACTTCGAACGTCGGCAACGGCACTCAACACTCCAGGAATTCAGCGTTTGTTCCAGACAAATGCCCTTCCCCACGGTGTCTCCTTAAGTGTCAGTCCCCAGGTGTGCCTTATGAAGGGGGGTGGGGCGCTCTCCTCCTGAGGAGTCAGGTCTGCTTGGTCTGTTCCTGCCTTCTCTCCACTCTCCATGCTCGAGGATCAGGAGGGGGCGGTCCTTGCTCATTGCCTGAGCTCTGTGTCTCATGTTCACTGCTTAGCCTCTCCTGGTCATCCTGACCCCGTCTTCCCAATCCTGAAAGGCCCTGGCCTGCCTCAGCCTGCTCCTCCCCAGATTCCTTCGAAGCCAACGAAGCCACTCCCTCAATCTCCATCGGCTCCAGTTCTGGCCCATCTTCCTCCACAAATTCAGGCTCCAATGAGGGCATGACATGCACACTTACCTGTTACACCCATGAAACCATCTCCTCCCCACCCCCATCTGCCAGAAACATTGGGGAACTAAGGTAAAGTGGGAGCGTTTGGATGGCCACTGGATAACTTTACATTCACTATATTCTAAAAGATATTCTAAAAGCCACTATATTCTGAAGGCAGGAAATACCTCCAGCTGGAGAGAATGCAACGTCAGCATGAACTCCTTTGATACTCTAAGTGACCCCCTAACTTGTCAGAAGAAAAGGGAGCATCTTAATGAAACATTGTTAAAGGTGATTAGGCCAGAGAATAGCACCTGGACGAGAAGCAAATATCAAAAGAAGAATTTGCACTTTAGCCAGTTACAGAAGAATAATGATGGTTTGGCAAGGATGATGTAAAACTTTAGTAATTAGGAGATGTCAATTAAAAATAACAAATGGATGTTAACCATATATGGAAAGTTGCTGTGTTAGCAGAAAAAGTTGGCCACGGTCACCCAGTCACATTACCCACCCCCCCCCACCAAGCCACGCCCACAGAACCAGTAGTAACAAATTTTAGATTTCACCCTCGGAGGATATCATACAGATATCATAAAAATAGGATATCTAAGATTGTAACAGTTACATTATATCAAGTCCTGGATTAATTAATGGATTTAATAAATGGATTTTGACATGAATCCAGGCGAAGGTAGAAGTTTAGGAACGTTAAATTTTCCTTCTGTTCTCTTTGCACAGCTCATCTATTTGAGTACATATTTTTATTTTTATTTTTTTTAAAAAAACCCTGATAAGAGCTTACTCACTTATATAGTCAACAGTTTTAAGACATCTTCATTTCTATGCCAGAAAATAACTATGATTATAACTGTTATACAAGCTCCCAGCAGTGGAAATTCTCTCTCTCTCTCTCTCTTTTTTTTTTTTTAAAAATGAGATTGATTTATGGAGAAGCTAAGAATACATGTTGTCCTTTTAAGTACTGAAGATGTAAAAGAAGTTGGCCAATCTTAGAATTACAGTTTAAATATTGATAATATTTAGACATAGTCGTGATTGAAATTCCAATTCGAACTTACTATCTGAATCCTGATGATATTCAAGTATAACTACTTTAAATTATATATTATATCTTTGGCTATTTCAATATATCACAAAGATATTTTATTATGTGTTCAGGAGAAAGGAGGAGGTCTTACCAGGGCCTTTTAAAGCAGAATAGGGCTCACAGTATGGAAGCTGTGGGAGGGTGAAAAATGGCCTGGAAACAGGCTGTTTCCGGCCTCCGGAGGGCTGGAGGAGGCCGTTTTTTTCCTCCCAGAGGCTCCAGGAAAGCCTCCGGAGCCTGGGGAGGGTGAAAAACAGGACTACGAGAAGTACCGGAAGTCCAGAAACAGGCTTCAGGGAGGCCTGCTGGGCCCAAAACGGAGTGCAGAGGGAGGTCACGTGTGCATGCGCAGGCGGGCGAGGCAGCGTGGGGGGGGGTCACGCAGGCATGCACAAGGGGGCAGGGCATACAGGGGGGCCTTGCATTATGGTGTGGGCACGCACACACTTTCATGCGCGCATGCGTGCTTTCAGCACCCGAGGGAAAAAAAGTTAGCCATCACTGTTCTATGCAATATAAGAGCCTGTTAGGCCTAATGTATTAAGGTAATAAGCTAGAAACGGAGATACAAAGTCTTAGCTATGAAAGCTGGCTGGTTGACTTTGGGCCAATGACCAGGAGACAGTGAGTTCTAGTCCCATCTTTGCCATGAAAGCTGGCTGGGACAATGACCCCTCCAAGATCTGATTCAGCTTCCTTGCCCTGATGCTCTTCAGCGACAAGAATTGGACGGCCGCCCAAGGCCGTTCATTTGTTTAGACAAGTGAATGTCCAGAGGGTACAGATAAAGCCCAGGTAGGCATAACATCAATAAAAGAAGCAAATCTGAGAGACTTTCGATGCTACAGTTGGAAATCGGGCAACCGTCGACTTTCTCAAGAATTCAAAAGTTCGGAATATGTCTTAGTTTAATCTTTTTAGCCATTTGTGGGACAAACAATTATACCAATAGAAGAGAACATTTGTAGATCGGGGTTGAACCGCAGGATCCTTGCTGCTCTCGGCTTGGTTGTTTTCTTACAAACGTTGCATTACCCAACTGGGTAACACCATCAGTGCTAGCAGGGGGTTTCAGAGTGGAGGGAGGAGGAGGAGGAGGACTGTGGGATCCTTGATGCTGTCTTGAGCTTGTAGTTTTCCTGAAGACATTTCATTACCTAACTAGGGAACATCATCAATTCTAGAAGGGAGTGGGGTTTGTGGAATGGAGATGGGGAGGAGGAAGGAGGAAGAGGACTATGGGGTCCCTGGGCTTTGTGAGCTTGGTTGTTTTCTCTCAGACATTTCATTACCCACTAGATAACATCATCAATGCTATTGATCTGTCCCCCCCCTTCAGAGACCCACAAAACCACAGCCAGCCGAGGGTTAATAATCACTTGGCACACTCCGCAGTTCTTATCTCAACCTTGGCAGCGATATGCACACCGTCTGCCAAGGACTTTATTGGTTTACACAAACAAGAAAATCACCTACGTAGCTTTGCCGTTCATCTAGCTTCCAAGACTACGAGGTTGCTCCGTTTGTTTAGCTTTGTTCGTCACGAACTTCGTGACTCACTGGCCTGTCTTATATAGACAGGCTTCTGGGTGTGGTCCAGTGACTCACTGATCCCATGACTCCAATCAGTGACTCAGAACTATTTCCTCATACGCCGCAGCTGCAATACTCTTTTGTCTCGCCTTCTTTGGCGTGCATCCAGGAATGACGTCTCTCCCTCACTCTCATCTGAGACACCTGTTTCCCCACTACTTGGCTCTCTTTCAGCTGGCACCTGAGCCGGTGCCAGAGGGGGGGGGGCTGGGAGATCTGGCTGGCTCCTCTTCCTCCTGCTCAGAGCTTCCTTCCTCCAAAGGGATAGGCTCAGAGGACGGGGCCACAACAGCTATGAGGGAGCTGAGTTTGTTCTCTCTTTATATACAAGCAACTTGCCCTCAGTGTTGTTTGGAATACTTTGGTGGCTCCTTGATTAGGCTGTTATTTACTAAATTGGTAGTTCCTTCATTGGGGCATTGTTTACTATCTGGTGTTAATCTCATCTTCTCTGGTTGTGGACTGTTAATCCGGAGGTATTGTGCTCTTTCAACTTTTGGTCTCTTTTGAATGGTGGGTAAACATTGTTTAACTGTATGTGCCTGTTGATGGCTGTTTGTCTGAGTGGAACAACATGATATTTGAAGCGTGAAAAGAAAAAAAAATGACAGGAGGACCAGTGAAGTTCCCCCTCCACACGAAGCAGGTGAAGACACTTTTCATGAAGATGCTCATTTTGAAAAACAAAAATAGGGCCCAGTTTAGGTATTACATCTGAGAGGGACAGAAGAAAGAGATGGTCAAAACCCATGAAAAAATGCCTCATATATATATAAATGGCATGAGTGTGTGTCAAATAGGAAGCTTTTAATAACAACAACAACAAAACCTAACAACTTTTCCTTCTCTCCCAAGCTGCTGCACAGATACAGTGATAAATCCACGGCCTTTGCAAAAGTTACACTCGAGTTTATTTTCGATCAGAATTAACGAGGAAACCCTTTTTTTGACATCCGAGTTCCTTCGCTTGGTCTATTCAGAGAGTCAGATCGGTGTCTCCTTCAACGGCTTCTGTGACAAATGACCTCCCTACAATCACGTTATATCACAACTCCGTGCCATTTCTCTCTTTAGCAAACTCACCCCCGGGGGCTGTCGAGAGACAAAATGGCTTTCCATAAATTGCCAGGGTTGGCTGGCACATCTATTTGAGGCAGAAGAAGTGGGAGGAAGCTTCCAGAAGACCATTTGTGGGGAGAAAGCGCTTCCGTCTTTTTCTGCTGTTTATGGGGAAAAAAGCTCAAAATGCAACCTAACGAACAATGTACATTCGTGTCCCTTCCCAAAGACGGAGAAGGAGGAGGAAAGGTGTAGAAATGGACCTCTGCCCTATAATTTCATTAGCCCTATAGGAATTTTCACGTTTCCTAACCAACCGCCATTCATAAAATTAAGGAGGAACTTTTGATCAAGAAAAGAGATACCTCATGGACATATGGACAAAAGGGGAGGACTTGGGGGTAGGAAGAAAGGCCAAAAACAAAATTTCTAACTGGAAGAGTTTGGTTTTTAGTAAACATCATAAACCCTTGGTGGATTTATTTATTTATTGTTTATTTATTTATTGGTTCGATTTATATGCTGCCCTTCTCCGGAGACTCAGGGCGGCTTACAATGCGTTAAGCAATAGCCTTCATACTTTTGTATATACCTGCTTAGTAGGGCTTTTGCCCCCCCCCCAAAGCGGTGTTCTTTTTTATACAGTTTACTGCTCCCACAATCTGGGTCCTCATTTTACCTACCTCGAAAGGATGGAAGGCTGAGTCAACCTTGAGCCTGGTGAGATTCGAACTTGCAGTAATTGCAGGCAGCTGGTGCTACTTAACAGCACTTTAGTCTGCTGCGCCACCAAGACTCTTCTCCAACACATGAATTAATCAATTTGCTCACTTCATTGAAATGAATTCTTCTGCAGGACTGGAGAAGCACAGGAAGGAGGTACCAGATCCTGTGGTCATAAAGAAGAAGGCATCATGGGAGGAGGAGGAGGAGGAGGAGAAGGAGGGGAAAGGGAAGAGGAAGAGAAGGAGGAAAAAGCAGAGGAGGAGGAAAAAGAGAAATATGAAAAAGTGGAGAAGAAATAGGAGGAGAAGGAGGAAGAGAAGAATGAAAAAGTGGAGGAGGAGGAGGAGGAGGAAGAGAATGGTGAAAAAGTGGAGGTGGAGGAGGAGAAGGAGGAAGAGAAGGATAAAAAAGTGGAGAGGGGGAAGAGAACGGTGAAAAAGTGGAGGTGGAGGAGAAGAAGGAGGAACAAGTGGAACAAGAGGAGGAGGAAGAAAAGGAAAAGGAAGACAAAAATTGTCCTTCGTTGACAAAACCAGAAGCAATCTACTGCTAAAACGACATCTGAATAAACAAGAGGACGTTATCGCAAAGGCTCCTGTGAATCCAAGGGACCAAGAGACCATAAAGCAGAAAACGGGAGCTTTCTTCTTTTAGGCGATTTGCTGCCAATGCCCATCTTGCGGCTGTGATTTTATTGATTCGCTGCAGTATATCAAATTTTAATCATGCTAAAATATAGGCTTCTTCTACGTGCCACCAACAACGGGCCCTTTCTGCAGGCAACTGATCCTTTCGGATGTCTCCAGAAACCTTGCGAGAACACAAACAGATGGTGGTCCAAAGACCTACCGTGTCCTCAAGGGACATCTGCCTCAACCTAAGAAGGGACCCGTTTAGGTCTATGGGAAGATGCATCTTAGACTCTGCTCCCTGTTAGGACTGAATTAGGAGCTGATCATGTTCACAGGTGGCAATTACAAGAGCTTCCCGCAGTTGGGATGCAAGCAGTGCTGGTGAGGAATATGGCTTTGTTTCCTAACTGTTATCAGGTGAAAATCTATCCATGGGGAGAGGATTTCTCTTTCCATCTGTCTCTCATCCATCACTAGAGTTAATTGCTTTGAAAAGGAAGAGAAGGGGAAGGGAGAAAAAGAAGGGGGGAGAAGAAGAGAAGCGAAGGAGAGGAGGAGGGGGAGAAAGGAGCCTTAGTGGTGCAGCGGACTAAAGTGCTGTTACGTAGCACTTAGCTGCCAGCTGCCTGCAATTATTGCGAGTTCAAATCTCACCAGGCTTAAGGTTGACTCAGCCTTCCATCCTTCCGAGGTAGGTAAAATGAGGACCCGGATTGTGGGGGCAATAAGCTGACTTTGTATAAAAAAAGAACACCGCTTAGGGGGAGGGCAAAAGCTCTACTAAGCAGGTATATACAAAAGTATGAAGATTATTGCTTAATGCATTGTAAACTGCCCTGAGTTTCTGGAGAAGGGCGGCATATAAATTGAACCAATAAATAAATAAACAATAAATAAAGAAAGAAAGAAGGGGGAAAGGGAGGAGAATGGGAGAGGAGGAGGAGAAGAAGGAAGAGAGTAAGAGAAGGAGGAGGAGGAAAGGGAGGAGGAAGGAGAGGAAGAGGAGGAGAGGAGAAGAAGAAAGAGGAGGAGGAGAGGAGGAGGAAGAGGAGAAGAAAAAGGAGGACAGGAAGAGTTAAGTAGGAGAGGGAAAAGGAGAAAGAAGGAAGAGGAAGAGGAGGTGGAAGGGGAGGAGGAGGAGGGGGGAGAGAGAGGAAGAAGGAAGAAGGAAGGAGAAGAAGAAGAAGAAGGAAAAAGAGAAGGAAAAGAAAAAGGAGAAGGATTGGCTTTAAGAAGGCACTTGTCTCATTGTCACACAACTGGGTTTTAAAATGCTTGGAAATGACTGGAGTGGGAGATAACATGAGAAATATTTTTAAAAGCCGATCGGCTGGTGGAAAATGCAGCCGGTGAGCAAATCAAGCAACTTAACGTCAGAAGAGGAACAGTCCTTCTCGCTGTGACAATTCATAGCATCGATGTTTGCACCGTCAATAATTCTGAATAAAATATGTAATGGCTAGGAGACACCCATGGGCTCAATCAAGGTTTTCCCACCTCCTGCCTGTGAAGAAGATGAAACCGTAAGCGAAGCCACAATTGCAAACGGAGTTATTACTCCATCAACATCCGTGCTGTTTTACTGACAGCCTTGCGTTTGCTCCAAACACATAGTATCCACATGTAACGTTGTAGGCTCAACCAACAAATGAAGAAATATAAAAAAAGTAGGCGGTTAGCCAAACACGCTAAAGGTAGCCAAGAAAATATCCTAAAACCAGCGGTAGGTTGTTACATTATGTTGCTACCAGTTTGCCACATGTGCATGGTTGCTTCATGCGCGCACCTTGCTTTCCGCCCGGCCTTCCGCGCATGTTGCTTTACTCATGGACGCACGCCTTCTGTGCATGCACCTGGCCTCAAAAACGTGCCTAAATAGGATAGTATAGAGCTGGGGTGGGTGGACGAGCCCACCCGCGATTTCCATTACTGGTTCGGGTGAACCGGTGCAAACCGGTTGAATATCTCCTCTGCCTAAAATTACCAAAGAAAGGAAGGCGGAATTAAATTCAACGAATCCAAGGAGGGATATAAGAATGAGCAGCTGATAATTGGATTAGGAGACCTCCAAGAAATGCTCCCGGTTCGGACCGGATCAAGTGATCCGGTAGCGATCGTGGCGGGTGGTTCGGCGATCCGGTAGCAGTGGTGGAGCGAAGCTCCGCCCACCCACCTGGGTATAGTTACTTTATTTATTTATTTTATTTATTATTGTGATTTATATGCCGCCTGTCAGCTTCTCAGTGCTGACATAGTAAAGAGGG